>JAKSZU010000009.1:27106681-27329269 GCA_026018925.1 Tupaia tana
CATCCATCTTGGGATTACCAGGAATGGTGATGTGGGGATCTGTAGCGTGAGTCATCCTCGGGTATCTGGCTTCCTTAAGAATGGTAGAATAGTTCTTGCTTTTCCCTGAGGTAATGCAGGGCTGGTAACCATCATCTTCTCACTGTCCATAGGCAGGGAAAATCCTCCTATACAATATATTTCTCAATTGGTTTAAGACAGCTAAAGTTTCCTTCTGCTGCTTATAGTTGCAAGTTCTTAATCCTTGCTTTCGGCTTCAGTTTGTCGCCCGCGACCGGTGGCCACACGCAGGCACAGGCCCGGTGGCCACGCGCAGGCCCGGAGGCCATGCTCAGGCCCGGCGGCCGCACACAGGCGCAGGCCCGACGGCCACGCACAGGCCCGGCGACCACGCGTAGGCCCCGCGGCCACACTCAGACCTGGCGACCATGCTCAGGCTTGGCGGCTGCGCGCAGGCGCAGGCCCGGCGGCCATGCGCAGGCCCAGCGGCCACGCCTAAAAATTGTATTTCTCATTTCCTCTTAAGTTACTCTTTTCTTGGTGACATCATGCAAATAATTTGTCAATATTCACTTCTTTGAAGTGTTTTACAAAATTGGAAATAGTAATCTAATCATCCATTGACCCTTCAACCTGTAAACTAAACAACTCAATTTATGTAACAGTCCTAAAATAATACATTGTCTCTGGCACCAATTATTTATGTTCCTCTCTGAAAACAACCTCTAGCTTATAAATTTATTTACATCTTTGAAAAGCATGCAAACAAATTTCACAAAAACTATAGGGAAACTATAATATCCAAGGCAAAGAATGACTATAAGGCATGACTATATGGATGAGGAAAGAGTAGGTCTGGTTCAGAGACCTACAACACTAAAAAATTTTAATTTAAATGTTTTCTCTCTCTCTCTCTCTCTCTCTCTCTCTCTCTCCCTTTGCACTGTGCCTCATGAGCCAAATCCCACATGCCCACCAAGGTTCAAATCCCAATCTTTGTGTCTTGAAAAACATGCCCGGTGCATGTGTGTGTATGCCCAAAATCCTGAAGGGACAAGAAATTGGAGGAAAATAGATTTCAATGTGACCATGCTCAACTTCAGTGTGGGTTCCTTCTTTCTCTTCTCTCTCTCTCTTTTCTGTTTCTCTAGCAAATGCACATACCCTCTGGCAATACAAACTATTTTAATGACATACAGTAATATTTTAACAAACAACTACATTACAAGTATGCCTTTCTCAACAAGTGCCAACATGATATATTTGACCATAGCTTCAAAATTTGTATTTTAATTATAAATTAAAAATCAACAATATCCTATCTATGAAAGAGCATCATTCTTGGGGCTGGCAAGTGGCGTGGTGGTTAAAGGCACTGGAC
The DNA here is from genome assembly GCA_026018925.1 of Tupaia tana. NCBI lineage: Eukaryota > Metazoa > Chordata > Mammalia > Scandentia > Tupaiidae > Tupaia > Tupaia tana. The sequence continues at coordinate 27,108,063 of JAKSZU010000009.1, forward strand.
TCCCACATGGCCGACCATGGTTCAAGTCTCGGACCTGGTAGCTTGCTTTCTCACTTCCTCTCTCTCTCTCTCTCTGTCTCTCTCTGATCAAACTGAAAAACAATAATGATATAATGATAAATAAAGTTAAATAAAATAATTCTAAAAGAAAGAAAAAAGGAAAGAGCATCATTCTTGAGCAGAACTTAAGTTTAATAAAATCTCATATGTGGGTAATTTGATGTAGAAATATTTTCTATAATACCATTGAGTCATTAGATCAACAGTTCTTACAAAAAGGCCCTCAGTTTCAGGCTATTGAGCCTCTCTCCCATTATGCTGGCAAAGAGTAGAAAATGATTATATGATCCTCATTGTAGTTATCGTTGAAGAGAGAATAATATATAACAGGTTTGAGATGCAGAGGATATTAATGTGATGACAATATTAAATAAATAAATAGCAAAGGTTAAGTAAGTCAATTTAATCAAGGTTTATTTTTAATCTGAACAGGCAAAATTTAAACTCTGGCATAATATTTACATCATCTGTAAAAAGTCTAAAAAATTCTTGCAACTGTCTTGAAGCATTACTAAATAATTATAGTAGCAGAAATATTTCATTTCTGATTTAGAAGATCCCCTATAGGACTTCATTTATAATAATGTGATTTTTTTTCTAGTGTGTGTGAGAACATATATGCTTCCATTTGAAATTGGCATTGCATTAACATTTTGATATCAAAATCTCAAAAATTTTGCTGAATAAATTGTATTGCTTTCTAAGATATGCAGTAATGTGTGTGTGTGTGTGTGTGTGTGTATAAAATGGGCACAAGGTACAAAAAAATTCAAACAGTACATTATGTCATTAAATTAATAATAAGTAAAAGTTCTCATTTATGCTAATCCCTAGAAGAGCTAAATAGATATTCTGGATAAAAGAAAAACTTCCCATGAAAAATGTGTAGATGTTACATAAAGTATAAAAATATATGCCTTCCTAAAATAGTGACTCCTTTTAGGTCTGGAGAAATAGATGTTCAGAAAATGAATGAAATTTCCTGTCTATATATTTATTTGCTCTACTTGCACTTCCTAAATTCACAGTTTTTTAACCTGAAAAAGAAGTCGTAAGCTATGAAATATTTCTTGTGAGACAACAAAATACAGATAATTATTGGATCGTGCGGTTTTCTTTGCTATAACTATTTTAGTTTACTCCAACTTCCACACTCCAGACAACTGTGGAATCATGCAAAGTATGAATTTAATCTAGTAGAGATTTAAAGTGAGTCTATGAAATTAGCCATTTTAGTATGGGGTCTACATTGACTTTGGGTCTGTGACTTTATTATCTACAAAATGCTCATCAATCAAATTCTCACTTCATGACATGATCCTGAAATATTCACTTAGACTATGTGTGCATTAAGATAAAGATGATGTTTGAATTAGGCTTGTAATAAACACTGAAATCATCAATTAAATGTGATGATTATTGTAAAACAACAACAAACGTGCTTTCAAGTACATTTCTTATCTTTTAAAAAAGGAAGAGAAGTGCCCAAGGTCACGAAAATTAAATGAGGAGTTGAAACAAGCATGGTAAATGAAAAATAAACTGTTCAAACCAAGAAGCTGGAGCTTAACGGATAAATACTGAACCTCACTAAAAATAAGAGAGTAGATCTTAGATTTATTCAAAGCAAGATAGCCCTGATGTGAAGACTCCATCAACATCACAGATCTTTGAGGCATACAATCCCTAGGTGAAATGTATTGTGTGCCTTTTTTAAAAACAAAAGTATATAATCATTATTTCAAAGTAGAAGAAGTAAGACAATAACTTCTAACCCCAAAATATATGGAATGTGAGAGTAAATATCCAGCATTTGGGAAGAAATCTGGAAATTGACTAAGATTTTGCAACAATCCAGGGCGATTTTATGCAAAACAAAAAACCAATTGAAATTCAGAAAGAACAGCAAGCTATGTGGCATTTCAACTTGCCTTATTCCCATACCCCCCTCCAGACTTTCAGTAGACTTGAAAATTAACAGCCAAAACAACTATGAAAAATGACAACTGTAATATTACCAAGCAGAGCAGAGCAAACTAATTCACTTTTGACCTGACGAGTGTTTCCCTGGAAGATCTTACTTTCAAGTCTCTTATTTTACCTAACCTGGAGTTCAAAAAAAGTAAAGAGCTTGTCTAAGGTGATGTCTAAAGAAAATAATTAGAGGTAAGGAGGATTCTTGAAAGATGATGGAAGAGGAAGTACCAGGAATGCATTTTTCCACCAAGACACCAATTGCACTAGAAGAATCTGTCTAATTTAACTATTTTGAAACTTGGGTCTGTTGAAACTTGCAACTTCAAAAAGAAGGCTTGGACTTTAAATGGCAGTTAATTTTGTTTAACTTCAGCTCTTATCAAAATAGAAGCTATCCATCCTAAAACTCTAGCTCTGTGGATGGCAATTGTGTTCCTGGACCAACCTGTCTTTCCAAATATTGAGGATCTGTGCTTTTGTCACTGACCACTGTTTGTGGACACAGAGCTGCAGACACTGCTATTTTTTTTTTTATTTAATTTTATTGTTATTAACTTTTTTTTACATTGTTTCCCACATTTTATTGATTCACAAATATCTTAAACTAAAACTATGGACAAAGCTAGAAACCAGTTACAAGTGCACTGTAATTTTTTTCTGAAACTTTTTTTTAATTAATTAATTAATTTACATTCATTCCCTGAGTATTGTCACAGCATACAAAATATGATTTCCCATCCAAAATATACTGCATAGTGGATTAATCGTACATGTATTAATTTTATATTTCTAGTTTCATATACCCCCCACATATTATATATATATATATCACCCTCTACCATTTCCCACCCTTCTCTCACAATATCTTAAGTGTCTAGTTGTTTTCTATTCCTGCTATTATACCTCCTGCATTCTTTCAGCCCTTCCCACTCCAATTGAAGGAATTTCCAGAGAATTTAAAAATCAGGTTGTCTTCCCTTCATTTTTCTATATTTTTCCTTTCAGGAGCAAGACATTAATTATTAGGACACTCCTAAACAGCTGTGTATATGAGACAAGTTAACAAGTGACCGCACACAATCAGGGAAAGCTCATAAATAACTTCAAAAGACCTTAACTTTAAACCTCAGACTTGTTCTTGGCAGAAAAAGAGCATGGAAAAATAAAAAATGTAATAGAATCAATAGCAAAAAACAGTAAACCCTAAAGGAGGGGAATTTTCTGATTTCCAGGATTACCACATTATTAGATTCAAATGTCTAGTTTTCAACAAAATATGACAAGGCATGCAAAGAAGCAGGAATCTATGGCCCATTCAAAGAAAAAATAAATCAAGAGAAATTGTCCTGGAAAAAGACTACTAGATGGCAAATCTAGTAGCTGAAAGACTTTGAAACAATGGTCTTAAATAAACTCAAAGAACCGAAGGAATATGTAAAAAAAGTAAAGAAAAAAATGGATAAACAAAAAGGAAATATAGCAAAGAGACAAAAAAAAAAAAAAAAAAAGAAACACTAAAAAGAAAAGACATTTTGGCATCGAAAAGTACGATAAATGAGATTTTATAATTCAATAGAGGGATTTAAAAGCAGATTTGATCAAAGAGTAGAAAGAATGAGCAAACACGAAGATAAAACAAAAGAAATTTTCCAGTCTGAGAAACAGGAAAAAATAAATAAAAGGAAAGCCAATAGTGTTATGGTGCTTAAGGTGCCTAGGTACCACATGGCTGACTCCTCAGTTCGAGTTCCAGACACAGCAGCTTGAAAAATACATGGGGGGTGGGGGAACCAGCAGTTAGTGTAATGGCTATGTCGCTGGACTCCCACGTAGTCGACCGTGGTTCGCGTCCCGGACCTGGTGGCTTAAAACTCACGCTGGGCGCGTGTGCGTGCGTGCCCAAGATCCCGAGAGGAGAATGGAGAAGAAGGGATTGCGGCGTGACCATCCCCCCTGGGGGGTTATTTCTCACTTTCTGTCTCTATGTCTCTCTCTGTCTGTCTGGCGAGTGCATGCGCCCTATAGCGAAAACCTCTCAAAAAAAAAAAAAACAGAAAAAAAAACACATGGGGGCACATGTGCATGTGTACCCAAAATCCCTAGAAAAGAATGGATGAAAAGAAATTATGGTTTGACCATCCCCCCCTTGGGGTGATTTCTCACTTTCCTTCTCTCTCTGGCAAGTGTATGTGCCCTATGGCAAATAAAATAAATAAATAAAAGGTTAATGAAAAATGAGGCAAAGTTTAAGGATCCTGTGGTACACCATCAAGTAGACAAATATATGGAGATCTACAAGGAGAAGAAAGAGAAAAGGACAGAGAATAGCTGGAAAAAAAATAAATAAAGCCTGAAAACTTCCCAAATTGATTGAAAGACAAATTTGAACCTAAACAAATTTGAATCTAAACACCCAAGAACTCAATAAACTCTAAGTTAACTCAAAAAGATCCACAGTAAGACACATTATAATTAAACTTAAAAAGCCAAAGACAATGTTTAGAAAGCAGCAAAAGAAAGCACATCAGCATATACAAAAGAAACACTATAAAATTAAAGGATTTCTCATTAAAAATTTTGAAAGCCAGAAATCAGTGGGTTGACATATTTTAAGTTCTAAAAAAAAAATGTTTCAATGAAGAATTTTTATCTGGCAAGAATATTTTTTAAAAGTAAGGGAGAAATTAAGTTATGCCCAAATTGAAAAAAAATTAAGGGAGTTTGTTACCAGCAGACTTGTCCTGTAAGAAATGCTGAAGTTAGGCCTGAAGGGTAAAATGGAAGGGCCCAAGACAATAATTCAAACTTGTGTGAAGAAATAAGATCTCTATCAAAAGAAATATACCCATGTGCAATTCTAAATTCTTTGGCAATTCTGAAGCTATTGTCATTGTAGCTCCACTTTTTCTTTTCTAAATGGTTTAAGAGACTAATACATTAAGAAACAATTATTAGTCTAAATGCTAGTATTACTGTAACTTTGGTTGGTAACTCCATATCTCTTTTTATACATAATTTAAGAGACTTTTTTATGTAAATATTACTTATGTTTTGGGACAGTGTGTAAAGATGCAATTTGAGACAACAGCCAAAAGAAATGAGACAGAACTGTTAAAGGAACAAATTATGTTAGAAATTAAAGATCTCAAATGCAGTCCCTATGAAACTGTAAAGAAATATCTATACAATATATACAAAGAGAAATAAAAAAGAAGTTTAGCCATTTCACTACAAAATAGTCAACTAAACACATAATCTAGTAATGCAGGAATGAGGGACAAAAATCTATAAATAATAGAGAAAACAAACATCCAAATGACAGAAGTAGGTTCTTCTTTATTGATAATTACTTTAAATGCAAATAGATTATTTTTTTCAATGAAAATATAAAGATTGACAAAATACATTAAAAAAATACATGTTCCAACCATACATTGTGTATAAGAAAATGTATCACTTTGTATCCAAAGGTACAATTAGATTTAAAGCGAAGGGTTTTAAAAAATATTTCATGGAAATAATAGACAAAAGACAAGCAATGACTATACCAATATTAGATAAAATGGATTTTTAATTTAAAAAGTTTACAAGACACAAGTAAGGACATTATACATCAATAAAAGGTTCAATATAGCAAGGATATATAACAATTATAAAAATCTACTCAATAATAGACCATCAAAATGTATGAAGCAGAAACTGCCAGACTAAAGAGAGAAGTGGACAGTTCTACAATTATAGCTAGAGATTTTAATACCCAACACTTAATAAGACATAGAACCTTCAGAAAGATAAGAAAAAAAGAGGGACTTAAATTACACAATAAACCAATTAGATCTAACAGACATATACAGAACACACTACTTCTCTGGTTTGAATGGGTCTCTCCAAAAAAAAACAAGTTGATGTTTGGCTATGATAGGATTAAGAGAGCAAAAACTTAATCTGACTATGGTATTGAAAGGTGGGGACTTTAGGAGGAGATTAGGAAAAATGTCACTGGGGCAGGTCCGCCATGATTGAAGCAAGGTGTCTATAAGGGGAGGGAATAAGACAGAGACTCACGAATATACACACATGCTGTGCTCTTCACTCGCTGCATCTTGCTCTCCACCATGTCATCCACCAGCATAAAGTTCCTCATCAGATGTGGCACCTGGATATCAAATCTTCAAACTGAGAGTTGAATAAACCTCTATTATTTTCTTTTGTTGTTTTTGAATGTTTAAAATGTTTTATTCAAACAAAATATTGCACAAAAGAACACATTCGACCAGCTGAATCCTTTTAAATTAATTAACTAATTAATTAACTTTATACAACCAGTCAATCCACTGAGCAAAAGGTGCTAGAAGAACTGGTAACCCCCTGCAGAAAGATGAAACTGAACACTATTTCTCACCATTAACAAAAATCAACCCAAATGGATCCAAAATCTAAATCTAAGACCTCAAACTATAAAATTAGTGGTGAAAAACACCAGGGAAACTCATGGAGACATTGGTGTAAACCTCTATTATTAAATTGCTTAGACTCAGGCATTTTCTGTTTTTAGCAACAGAATGGACTAGAACAACTACCAAAGAACAAGAGCATACACATTTATCTCAAAGGTATATGGAAGGTTTTTCATGATAGAGCATATATTAAATCATGAATTAAGTCTCAATACATTAAAATTATAGATAAAATACAAAGTATCTTTTCTGAAAATAATGGGACAACAATTGAAATCAATAACAGAAGTAAACCTGGAAAATTCACAAAACTGTAAAAAATATCAAGCAACACACTCTGTGACAACAAACACATCCACAGTGAAATCATAATGAGACTTAGAACCTACCAAGAGGTGAATATAAATGAAAAAAAAATCATACCAAAAAATATATGAGTTGCAGTGAAAGTAGTGCTAAGAGGGAAATGTATGGTTGTAAATACATTAAGAAAGAAGAAAGATCTCATATTACAACCTAACTTTACAACTTGGGAGCTGGAAAAATAAAAACAGATCAAACCACAACTTGAATAAGGAAAGATCTTAAATAATAAAGATTAGAATAGAGGTGAATTATATGGAGAATAGAAAAATATTTTTTTAAATCAGTGAAAATTAAGATTTTTCTTTAGGGCTGGTTGAAGACTGAGAGTGGATAGTGGTGGTACTGGGTTCATTTTGAGGGTTATGATTCTTTATATTTTTCAGTCATGGAAAAAGTGAATAAACAAACTCAAAAAAACGGAACTTTCATAAATTGACATGAGTATGAAAATGGTTAAATAATGTATGGTGCCATCCATGCAATGTAGTATATATACTAAAAGAAATGAATCTATGCATATATTCACACCTGGAAAGATATATGTGTACAGTTTTTATAATTAAAAACATCAATAAATACATATATGTATAATATATAATATAAAAAAAGACAAACCTTTAACTAGAATACATCACTAAGAATAAAAAAGGCTCAAATTTCTAAAAAATAGGTGAAAGTGGTGACATTACCAATTCTACAAAAATACAGAAGTATTATAAAATGGTAAAATGAGCAAATGTATGCCGACAAATTGGATAGTCCAGATGAAATGAAAAAAAAATCTAGAAACATAAAATATATCAATATAAAATTTTTTAAATGGAAAAATTCTGATTCAACCTATAATTTGTAAGGAGACTGAATCAATAAGCAAAAAGTATTTTGAAAAAAAAAAAAACTCTAAACACGATAAGCTCACTAGTAAATTTTACCAAGCATTTAAAGACCTAACACCAATCATTCTCAAACTTTTCCAAAATATTGCAGAGAGAATAATTTCTAATGCTTTCTAGGAAGCTAGCATTACTCTGACACTAATTCCAGAAAAAGACATTAAAAGAAAAGAAATATACAAAATATACAGGCCAATACCCCTTAAGAACTTTGATGCAAAAATTCCCAACAAACTAGTAAAACAAATTTAGCAGCATATTTTAAAAATTACACATGACAATCAAGTAGGATTTATTTCTGAAATACAAGGATGACTCAACATTTAAAACTAATATTTTGTAATACTCAATATAATATAATAATATATTATCAGCACAAAAGAAAAAAAAACATGATCATCATAATTAATACAGAAAAACCATTTGAAAAAGTTTAACACCCTTTCATAATTAAAAAAAACTCATCAATCTAGAAATTGAAGAAAATCATATTAATATAATAAATTATAAAATGCAAAACCCACAATATCACACACAAAGGTGAAAAATGGAAAACTTTTCCTCTATAATCTAGGAAGAGGGTGAAGATGCCTACTTTCTCTACTTGGATTAAACATAGAACTGAAAGTTCTAAGCAAAGCAGCGAAGCAAGATAAATAAAATACAAGATAACAGAAGTTTGGAGAAAAAAAATACAAGGGAACTACTATCAAAAATGTTTTCGAATAATGGAATGAATGAAATGAAAGTGTAAGTTATTTAGGTGCAAAAATAATTTTGAAAATTGTATCCCTAACTGCCCCCCATCCCCCCCTTTTTTTTTAATTTTGCCAGTGTCAGATGCACTCCTCTGAGACACAAAGAAAGAGAAAGAGGAAGTGAAAAACTATCCCCCACCCATGGGGTGTGGTCACTCCAATATTCCTTCACCCTTCCTTTTGTGATTTTAGGCATGCATGTGTAAAAATAAAATTAAACAGTACCTATCCTGTTTTGTAAAGATAAAGTTTAACCTTTGCCTTTTTTGCTTCTGTACTAAAACTGATACAACCCTCATGATAAACTACTGAAGTTGTGGAAGCCCGAGACAATTTACTAGCTCCCTGTAAAAAGCCCCTTATCTTACTTCCTCATTCTTTCCTCCCCTCACCCCATAGACTTGTGTCTATATAACCTAAATGCCCCTTTGTTTGGGGCTTCACTCTCTCTGTTGTGTCTTGTACGACCGAGAGTGGAGTCCTAGTGCGCTAAAAATAAAGCCTCTTGTACTTTACATCAAGAACTGACTTTTGTGGTTGATTGGGGTCGTCGTATTACTCCCTGGACAAGGAGGTTCAGCCGGCTGCCAGCTAAAACCTTTCACATGCACACATGCTCGGTGTGTTTTTCAAGATGGCAGATGCAGGACATGAACCATGTAGTTGGCTATGTGGGATCCATCTGCCTTAACCACCAAGACACATGGTACCGCCCCGCCCCTACTTTTAACAAACACAAGAATGCATGTTTGGTCAGCCCCATAGACCATTAAATAAGAAAGCTGCATCCCAAATGACTGACTGTGGTTCAATCTCAGGCTCCAGTAGTTTGAAAAACTTGCTGGTCAGGTGTGTGTGCATACTCAAAGTGTCAACAACATGTTAAAATGAAAGAGAAGGCATTGTGACATGACCATGCCCCATTGGGGGACTACTTTCTCGCTCTCCTTTTCTCTCTATCTCTCTCATATGTCATCTGGCAATTAGCAATAATTAAATACAAATAAGAAGAATGCATGCAAAGAAGGGAAGAGGTTATAGAGAGACATATAACAGAAGGGAAAAAAAGTTTGAACAATTTAATATGTATTTCCTAAAAAAAACTAGTAGATTTATTACTGAATGTGCATAACATATTCAATGTTGAAAATCAATATATGTATATCATTGATTTGACTATTACACACTATATGCATGCTTTGGAAAATTGTACTGTACACACAAAGATGTACATCAAATATATGTAAACCAGAAATCAGAATAAAAGAAATTTTAAATTCATGCATAGTTCTTGTCAATATATCCATTTTTGGTGGGCACCAGCACCGCACAGAGCGGGGTTGCCATGGCCGAGCTGCAGCAGCTCCGAGTCCAGGAAGCGGTGGACACCATGGTGAAGAGTCTGGAGCGAGAGAACATCCGGAAGATGCAGGGCCTCATGTTCCGGTGCAGCGCGGGCTGTTGTGAGGACAACCAGGCATCCATGCAGCAGGTTCACCAATGCATCGAGTGCTGCCATGCGCCTCTGGCCCAAGCCCAGGCCTTGGTGAACAATGAGCTGGAGAAGTTCCAGGACCACCTGGCTCGATGCACCATGCATTGCAACGACAAAGCCAAAGATTCCATAGACACAGGGAGCAAGGAACCTCAGATGAAGGGGCAGCTGGACAGTTGCATGTCCAGGTGTGTGAATGACCACATGTACCTGATCCCGACTATGACCAGGAAGATGAAAGAATCACTGTCGTCTATGGGGAAATAAAAGTCCTTACCAGTGACCTTTGTGGCTGAGGGCAGCAATCTATTTTAAAAGAGCAATGGGAATTTTAGTCTTTTAAGCAAAGTTTATGAAGAAATTAAGGTTGGCAACAAGTTTAAAGCATATGTCACTTGCCTGTGAACACTGTTTTTTTTTTTTAATCTTTTAATCCTAGAGAATGAAATGGAAAAAAACTGGTGCTAAAATTTGGGTCAGAGAGAGCACAAAATAGTGTTTCATAACCTGAATTCAGGTGGCAATAGGACTCTCCCTTTTACCAAGGGAGAGCCCTCCAAGGAGCTAGATTCTTCCTGCACAGGTACCGACATACAGGTACTGGCTGGCTCCTCTTACCTGCCTGTGACCTGGTGCAGTTTGAGGAGGTGTTTCTCTTTGTTGTCAACCTGTTTGCCAGTAGTAAGCACCATTTTTATAAGTTGTAAAATGCAATTCACGAAGACACTAATTTAGAAGGGGAAAAGGTTTCTGGGTCTTTGTTTTGCTTGGTTTTGTTTTACATACAAGGGCAAAGTTGATGTAAATGAAGAGTTGGGAGGGAGAGTAGTTTGGATAACAGCTTGAAACAGTTCTTTGTGGACATCCTTTACTGGCCATCAGATGTGGATGTGTGTTTCTTCAGATTCTTACACAGCATGTCTTTCACCCTGGAGACTAGTTGAAAACAGAGAAAGAACAGCACATTGAGTGTGGAACACAGAGATTCCCTCTTACTGACTGGCCCTGAAGCTGTCTACACAGAATGACAAGGCAGTCTTACAGTAACAATTTCCCCTTGATAGGAAAGGGGATTGTTATTGTGATATATACTGGTATCCAAGAGTGAACAGTAAAAGAGGAACAACCGGTTACTTAAGAGAGTTGGGAAGTACTAGATGTGGAACACTTGGTTTTCCTAGAACAGAATGGAAGAAAACCTAAACCTAACATGACTTACTTAGCCCCTAAGTTCCCAGAGTCCTACTGAGACAGTCCCCTGGCCACAAAGTCAAGGTGGAGACAAAGTAAGCAACTTGGCTAGGATGAGCTGGGAATCCCTTAGAGCAAAGGAGGGGCAGCCTCCCATTACCAAGTACCAATTTGGCCTGGGGCCTTTGCAACATGCAGTGTTCTTGCCCAGTGTGGCACCTTGTCCTTTTGATAAGGACCTTGTTGTCTTTTCCTCAGATTATTACTTGAAATGATAATGTATAGTCTGTCCCTTTGCTGTTTCAAGGCTGTGATATATTTTCCTAGTGATTTGGTTTTTTCAAAGTAAAGTTTAATTACCCCCTACAAAAAAATAATATCCATTTTTCTGTAAATATTTCAAAGACGTCTTCAAAGTAAAATTACATCTGCTTATAAATTACATGATTTTATATGAAAAAAAATCTTAAAGATTCCCCAAAGAAATCCCAAGCACTAATATATGAATTCAGCAAGTTAGCAGGCTATAAAATTAATATACAAATACCAAATAAAATTTTTTGGGGAGGTTTTTGCTATAGGGCACGTGCACTCGCCAGACAGAGAGAGACAGAGAGACAGAAAGCGAGAAATAACCCCCCAGCGGGGATGGTCACGCTGCAATCCTTTCTCCTCCATTCTCCTCTAGGGATCTTGGGCACGCATGCACACGCACCCGACGTGAGTTTAAGCCACCGGGTCCAGGACTCGAACCGCGGTTGACTACGTGGGAGTCCAGCAACATAGCCATTATGCTAACTGCTGATCCCACAAATGAATTTCTATACACGAACAAGGAATAATCTGCAAATGAAGTTGAGAAAACAATTTCATTCATGATAGCATCAAAAAGAACAAAATACTTAGGTATTAACTTCTTAAAATTTTTTTATTTCTTTTTTTATACACTCAATTGCTTTTTTAGCTTACAAAGTGAATATTTCAATATGTGAACATTTCTCCTTAGTCCAGTTGATTAAACTATAAAATATCTTCAACGGATAATAACAAATTTCTTTGTCCCATTAATGCTTTGCCTCACTATTTTTCTTCTCAATGTCCTTCCTCAGGTCATACTCTTCCACAAACACTATATCTGGTATTTACATCTATTTATTGTGTTTGTATATCCTTTAGTCAGTCAGTTTCAGTAATAGAGTGTGGACGCTTGGTATATATTAAGTGGGGACATACCATGTCTCTCCTTTATACCTGGCTTGCTTCACTCAGCAGTAAATCTTCCATATTCTTTCACTTTCTGTCAAAAGCCAGGGTTTTTTGTTTTTATGGCTGAATAGTATTCCATAGAGTGTATGTGCCACAGTTTTTCAATCCATTCATCTGTTTGGTGTTATTTGGGTTGATTCCATGTCTTAGCAATTGTGAATAGTGCCGCAATAAACATTGATGTGCAAGCACTTTTCCAATGAAGAATTCTTCTGTCCTTTGGGTAGATACCAAGGAGTGGGATTGCTGGGTCATATGGTAGTACTATTTGTAGATTTTTGAGGAATCTCCAAATTTTTCCCCACAGTGGCTGGACCAACTTACCTTCCCACCACCCTCCCCAAGCCCCTGCCAACACTTCTCATTTTTTTATTTTTTTTAAATCTTAGACATTCTGATTGGGGTAAGGTGGTATCTCATTGTTGTTTTGATCTGTATTTCCCTTACAATGAGGGATGTTGAGCTTTTTTTCATATGCCTTTGGCTATTCATATGTTGTCTTTAGAGAGTGTTTTTTTTTTTTTTTTTTTTCAGTTCCTTCTCCCATCTTTTAATAGAGTTGATCATCTTTTTTTCCAAACAGCTTCTTTAGTTCCTTGTGTATTCTCATTATCAGTCCCTTATCTGATGCATAATTTACAAAAATATTTTCCCATTCTGATGGCTGTCAATTCACAGTAGTTACTGTGACTTTTGCCATGCAGAAACTTCTCAGTCTGATGTAATCCCACTTGTCTCTTTCGGGGATTATCAACTGTGTTTTGGGGGTCTTTTTAAGAGGTCTTTCCCTACCCCAATGTCTCCCAGAGTTTCCCCAGTCTTTTCTAGGAGCAGTTCTACAGTTTGATGTCTTAGATTTAGATCTTTGATCCACCTTGACTTAATTTTTGTCAAAGGAGAGAGGTAGGGGTTCAGATTCATCTTTCTGCAGGTGGATATCTAGTTTTTCCAGCACTGTTTGCTGAAGAGATTTTCCTTTTCCCACTGGATTGACTGGCACCTCTTGTCAAAAATCAGTTGACTGTATGTTTGGGAATTTATTTCTGGGTACTCTATTGTGTTCCATTATTCCTCCTGTCTGTTTCTGCGCCAGTACCATGATGTTCTGATTACCACATCTTTGTAGTATATTTTTAGGTCAGGGGGTGAGATGCTGCCCACTCCACTCTTTTTGTGTAGAATTGCTTTGGCCATACAGAGTCTTTTATGATTCCAGACATATTTTATGATTGTCTTTTCTAAATCTGTGATGAATGTGTCTGGTACTTCGATTGGCATTGCATTAAATATGTAGATTAATTTGGGTGGAATTGCCATTTTGATTATATTAATTCTTCCAATCCAGGAACATGGGATGTCCTTCCACTTTTTTGTGTCATTTTCAATTTCTTTTTTTAGCTTCTATATTTTTCCTTGTGGAGGTCTTTCACTTCTTTGATTAGATTTATTCCTAAGTATTTTATACTTTATGTGGCTATGATAAATGGAATAACTTTTTTCAGTTCTATCTCAGTCTGCCTGTTGTTCATATATAGAAATGCTATAGATTTTTGTATATTGATTTTATATCCTGCAACTTTACGGTATTCATGTATTACTTCCTGCCAGGGTCCAGCCTTGGTAGGGGTGGGTTATCTCGTCGGAGGCAGTGCAGGAAGGAAAGCCGGAGGCCTCAGTGCCTTTTTCATGCATGTCCTCAGTCGGACACCCCCCAGAGATCATTCTCTGTAGAGTGACGACTGCTAGGAATTATCGTGCCTTTTTATTGAAAATGTGATACATGCAAGTAAACGGGTGAGGGGCTATGTGTTCTAATTATCAGTTCATAAAGTTTTAACAATAGGGAACATAGATTCCATTCAGGGTTGGCTTAAGGGCAGGTCTATTACAGTTCAGCAATTGTTTGATGTAGGCAGGTCTTCGGAAACTTCATGGAATGCAGTTTCGGGAAATAGCTTCTAGCAAGCAGAGTTAATTATCAGCCCATGCTCAGTGGCAGCCATCTTGTGATTACTGAGTATGATGCTAAGAAGAGAAAATATCAGGTATAGGTATTAGTTCTTATAGATCTCAATAAAGAATGATACTTACATAGTTTTATAGGGATCTAAAACTTAATTTAAGAAATCCTAATATATTTATCTATTTCACTTGGTGAGGGCGGGGGTGTCCTGGGCCAGTTTTGGCCTAATCCTATTTTATGTAAAGAAAAGTTTATTTTTAAGCTTATGTTAAATGTATCTTGAAGGGCCTTCCAAAGGTCAAGAAGATTATTTCTGCCTAGATAGAAAATCAGCACACCCTCTATTGTGACCACAGGGATGAAGCATTGTAATTAACGGTAGGTGGTCAGGGCAAAGGGGAGTGGTCAGGGGACTTTGGGTAAATCTTATCACATACTCAAAATGTATGAGAGAGCTATGTAATTTTTTTATAGTAGTATATCAGGGAGTCAGAGGTGGGTCACTTCTCAGCAAGGCTACCGCAGTCTCTGGAGCATACAGCAAGCAGTCTTACCAACATGCTGAATTGACCCAAGCTGTGCTCAAAGGTTGGGGGGCTCAAACAGATCTTGGGGCCCCGCCGGGTCAGACTTCTCCAACTTCCAGAAATTTTTTCATGGAAACCATTGGGTCTTCTATGTACATAATCATGTCATCTGCGAATAGAGAGTGTTTCACCTCTTCTTTTCCTATTTCAATGACTTTTATTTTATTCTTTTCTGATTACGTTGACGAGGACTCCAGTACTATATTGAAGAGGAGTGGAGAAAGTGGGCATCCTTGTCTTGTACTTGTTTTTAGTGGAAAAGCTTTTAGCTTTTCTCCATTCAGGATGATGTTCGCTACGGGTTTTTCATAGATAGCTTTTATTGTGTTGAGAAATTACCTTTCTATGCCAATTTTGCTGAAAGTTTTGATCATGAAGGGATGTTGTATCTTATCAAATGCTTCTTCTGCATCAATTGATATGACCATATGGTTTTATCTTTTTTTTTTTTTTGGAGAGGTTTTTGCTATAGGGCGCGTGCGCTCGCCAGACAGAGAGAGATAGAGAGATAGAAAGCGAGAAATCACCCCCCAGGGGGGATGGCCACGCCACAATCCCTTCTCCTCCATTCTCCTCTCGGGATCTTGGGCACACACGCACACGTGCCCGGCGTGAGTCCTAAGCCACCGGGTCCGGGACATGAACCACGGTCGACCACGTGGGAGTCCAGCGACATAGCCATTACGCTAACTGCTGGTCCCCATATGGCTTTATCTTTATTCCTGTTAATATAGTGTATTAAATTTATGGTTTTGTGTATGTTGAACCAACTTTGTATTCCTGGAATAAGGCCTACCTGATCATTACATATTATCTTTTTTTATAAATTGTTGGATACAATTTGCTAGTACCTTGTTGAGAATCTTCATGTCTACATTCATCGGAGATATTGGTCTATAGTTTTCCTTCCTGGTCCTGTCCTTATCTGTTTTAAGGATAAGGGTGATAGAGGCTTCATAGAATGAATTAGGGAGAGATTCACCCTTTTGGATCTTTAAAAAAGAACTTGAGCAGAATGGGGTTAACTCATCTTTGAAAGTTTAATAGAATTCAGAGACGAAGCCATCATGGCCAGGGCTCTTCTTTGTTGGAAGGTTATTTATTACTGATTCAGTCTCCTGGCTTGTTACGGGCCTATTCAGACTTTCTATATACTCCTGGCTCAATCTTGGTAGATTATATGTGTCCAGGAATTTGTTCATCTCATCAATATTGTCTTGTTTCTTGGCATATAGTTGTTCATAGTATCCTCTAATGATGTTTTGTATTTCTACTTTGTCTGTTATATTGCCTGCTTCATTGCAAATTTGATTCACCTGGTTCCTTTCTTCTTCTTAATAAGTCTCACTAGTGGTGTATCTATTTTGCTTATCTTTTCAAAGAACCAGCTTTTACTTTTATCTATTTTCTGTATAGTTCATTTATTTTCTATTTCATTTATTTCTTCTAGTATCTTTATTATTTCCTTTCATCTGGAGTTTTTTGAATTTTTTGCTGTTGCTTTTCCAATTCTCTAAGGTATGATGTTAGGTGATCCATTTGCCTTCTTTCCATGTTCCTCTTATGTGCACTAATTGCTATGAACTTCCCTCTTATGACTGCTTTACCAGTGTCCCAAAGATTATGGAAACTCGTGTCCTAATTGTCATTGGCTTCCATGAATCTTTTTATTTCGGTCTTTATTTCTCCAGTAGTTCTGGAGTCATTCAGGAGTAGGTTTTTTAGTCTCCATGTATTTGAGTATTTTTGAGGATTTTCTCTTCAAATTAAACTCAAGTTTAATTCCATCATGGTCAAAGAAGATGCTGGATAAAGTTTCTATGCCTTTGAATCTATAGAAGCTTGCTTTGTGCCCTATGATGTGGTCAGTTTTCAAAAAAATTCCATGTGGGGGTGAGAAAAAAGCGTATCTCGTGGTTTTTGAACGGAAAGTTCTATAGATGTCTGCTAAGTCCATTTGATTGATGGTATCATTTAGATCCTTTATCTCTTTATCTATTTTTTGTCTAGATGATCTGTCCAGAGGGGATAGTGCAGTGTTGAGGTCTCCAGCAATTAGTGTATTGTGGTCTATCTCCTCTTTTAGATCTAACAGTTTGTCCTTCACATATTTGGGTGCTCCTATGTTAGGTGCATAGATATTTATAAGCATTATATCTTCTTGATCTATTGATCCTTTCATTACAATATAGTGCCCTTCTTTGTCTCTTTGAACAGTTTTTGTTTTAAAGCCTATTTTGTCAGAAATTAATATCGCAACTCCAACTCTTTTTTTGTTCCCATTTGCATGGAAAATCTTTTTCCAGCCTTTCACTTTCAGTCTATGTATGTCTTTATCCATGAGGTGGGTTTCCTGTAGTCAACAGATAGAGGGTTTCTGGGTTTTTTTAATCCGTTCAGCCAGTCTGTGTCTCTTGATTTGAGAATTTAATTCATTCACATTCAATGTTATCGATGTTACTGGATATGTCCCGACATTTAAGTTAGCCATTGTCTTAGCTGCCTTTTATTCCTTTGTTTCTCTCTGTTAATTCTTTAGTTTTCCTGGAACAGTAGTTTCTTCAGGGTTTCTTAAAGAGCTGGTATTAGCAAATTCTTTCAGGTTTTCTTTGAGAAGATTTTAATCTTTTTTTTTCCATATAAAGGATAATCTTGCAGGATATAATAATCTTGGTTAAAATTGTTTCTCTGTTAACACTTTCAATACATCGTCCCATTCTTTCTTGCTTACATTGTTTCCATTTTGAGGTCCAGTGTTAGCCTGAGTGGATGGCCTTTGTAAGTCACTTCTTGTTTCTCTCTTACCAGTTTTAGTATCATGTCTATATCTGCAGTCTTGGACAGTCTGGCTAAGATGTCCCTGGTGAGGATCTTCTGGGGTTCAGTCTATTTGGGGTCCTTCATATTTCTTGGGTCTTGATGCTTGAGTGCCTCTCCAGACTTGGGAAATTTTCTTCCAGGATTTCATGGAATAGATTTTCCATGCCCTTATTAGTTTCTTCACCTTCTGGGATGCCAATTATTCTGATGTTTGGGTATCTTATGGAATCTAATTTTTTTCGTATATTATCTTCACTTTTTTTTGTTATTTTCTCTACCTTCTTGGTGGTTTTTCCTAGGTCAGAGGTTTTATCTTCTACATCAGAGATTCGATCTTCAGCATGGTCTAATCAACTATTAATACTTTTGAGAGAGTTTTTGATTTCTTAAATTACAGACTTCATCTGATTCTTTCTCATAGTGTCCATTTCTTCTTTCATATCGTGGAAGGACTTCCTAAGCTCTTAAAGTTCATTGTCTCTTTTCTGTTCCAACTCATAGAATTGGTTCACCATGAATGTTCTAAATTCTTTCTCTGACATTTTGGTAACATCCTCAGATTTTAGGAGAGATGGGGGGGAGTTACTCTGTTCCTTTGATGGAAACGTATTTCCTGGTTTATTCAGACCTGAGGCTCTTCTACTTCTAGCCATCGGAAGATGTGTTCACTTTTCAATACCCCTTAGGAGAATGTTTCTTCGACTAGGAGCAAATGTGTTTTCCTTTTGCAGTGAATTGATGTGTGCAGAAGTCTCTCTTCTGTTGTTTTTAGCAATGTGGTCTCAAGAGGTATACTCTGTTCAAGTGTCTGAAAAGTAGTATCTTTGTATTCACGGGTGGTTCAGTACGGGGAGGGGTCCTGGTCTTGGGAGCATGAAAGTGGGGCAGAGACAGTGGTGCCCCTGCCTGAGTTTCCCTTGCTGGCCAGTAGCCTAGAGGTGGAACTGGAGGTCTAGAGATCCCACAAATAATTCCTCACATATATAGTCAAATGAATATTTTTTACAAGGGTGCTGAGATTATTCAACAGGGAAGTATGAGTAATTTCAACAAATGGTGATGAGAAATTTGAATATCCACAAGCAAAAAAACTAAAGTTGGACCTTTACCTAACACCATAAACAAAAATGACTCAAAATAGATCAAAGACCAACTGTAAGACCTAAAATCATAGAACTCTTAGGCGAAAACCTAACAGAAAAGATTCATGACACTGATATTGGCAATAATTTCTTTAATATAATGCTAAGGACACAACTAAAAGGTAAATTGAATTTCATGGAGATGAAAAAACAAACACATTGTTCATCAAAATATAATATCAACAGAAATATCACCTCGCTCTCTTAAGATTCTGTAAAAGGAAAAAGAAACATACAAGAAATGCTAGCAAGGCGGTAAAGAAACTAGAACTTATTTGCACTCTTGGTAGTAATGTAAAATGTTACAGCTTCTATGGAAAACAATATGCTGGTTTCTCAAAAAACTGAAAATAAAAATATCATATGACGCAGAAGTTCCATTTGTAGTTATGTACTCACAAGATTTTGAAGCAGAGTCTGAAAGAGCTTTGTATACCCATGTTCATAGTAACATCATTCACAACAGGTAAAACATGGAAACAATGTTGGGACCAGCAGATGGCATAGTGGTTACGTAGCTTGACTCCCACATGGCTGTGGTTCTGGTCATAGTGGCGTGAAAACCATGCCAGGCCTGTGTACATGCATGTCTAGGATACTAGGAGGAGAACAGAGGAGAAGGGATTGTAGCATGGCCGTCCTCTCTGGGGGGCGATGTCTCACTTTCCTTCTCAATGTCTCTGTCTCTCTCTCTCCAGTGATCATATGCTCCCTAAGGCAAATAAAAATCTCTTTTTTAAAAAACATAGAATCAATACAAAAGTTCATTAATCCATAGATGGACATGTAAAATATGTTGTATATGTATGATGGAATATCATTTCAGCCTATAAAAGGAAGGAAATTATGACATATGCCACAGTATGGATAAACCTTGATGATATAATCCTGCATAAAATAATTTAGTCACAGGAAGACTGATGGTATATAATTATATTTATATGAGGTCTTTAGAGTAGTCAAAATAAATCTTAAATACAATGTGGATTGTTAGGATTAGGAGGAGGGATGAGTGGAAGGTTTTGCTTAATGGTACACAGTTTTTAATTTTCTAAGATGAAAAGAGTTATAGAGATGGTGGTGGTATAGTTACACAACATTATGAATGCATCTAATATCACTAAACTGTACACTTGAAAAAGATTGAAATGATAAATTTTACATAATGAGCATTTTCAGCATTAAAAAAATAGAATATAATGAGAAGTAACTGATAATTGTCATGGATACCTGAAACAATAAGCAGTTGGCTAACAAAATAATCTTAAATGGTAAATATAATGAAAAATCTAGAAAGGACTTTGACCAGTTCAGAGACATCCCTGGAACTCTAGAAGGAAATAGTCACAGGTAGAACTATGAACACACCAGAGTCGTATGCATGCTGAAGAAAGACACATGCCCTATAGCAAAAACTTCTCAAAAAAGAAAGAAAAGAAAATTCTTAGGAATACATTTAACATACGAAGTGGGAGAGGGTTACACTAAAATCTTCAAATATTCAAAACATTGTTTTTTTTTGTTTTGTGTTTTTTTGTTTGTTTCTTTTGCTATAGGGTGCATGCACTCACCAGAAAGACAACAGAAAGAGACAGAGAGACAGAAAGCGAGAAATCACCCCCCCCCCCCCCCGGGGGATGGCCACATCGCAATTCCTTCTCCTCCATTCTTCTCTCGGGATCTTGGGCACACACGCGCACATGCCCAGCAAGAGTTTAAGCCACCGGGTCCGGGACTTGTACTGCCATCAAATAAGTGGGAGTCCAGTGACATAGCCATTATGCCAACTGCTGGTCCCATCTTCAAAACACTGTTAAAAGCAATAACACTTGAATAAATTGAAATACGTCCCATGTTCCTGCATTGGAAGATTAATATTAAAATATCAACATTCCCCAAATGACCTACAGATTCATTGCAGTCACTTTTTAAATTCCAAATGTCTTTTTTTTTTTTTTTTTCTGCAGATATAGACAAACTGATCCTCAGATTAATGTGACAATGCAAGGGAACTAAAAAAGCTAAAAAATCTTGGGATCAGCAGTTATCGTAATGGGTATGGCGCTGGACTCCCACGTAGTCGACTGCGGTTTGCGTCCTGGACCCGGTGACTTAAAACTCATGCCGGGTGCATGTGTGTGCATGCCCAAGATTCCGAGAGGAGAATGGAGGAAAAGAGATTGCGGCTTGGCCATCCCCTCTGTGGGTGATTTCTCGCTTTCTGTCTCTCTGCCTCTCTCTGTCTGTCTGGCGAGCGCACGCGCCTTATAACAAAAACCTCTCAAAAAAAAAAGAAAAAGCTAAAAATTCTTGAAAAACATAAAAAAGTCGGGGTATTCACATTTCTAATTTCAAAACTTACTACAAATCTACAAGGATCACAACAGTGTGGTACTAGCATAAGGATAAACATATAGACCAATGGACTGGAACTGTGAGTCCGGAAGTCAAACCATGCATCTATGATCAATTGATCTTTGCCTAGATCACCAAGACTGCTCAGTTGGAACAGGAACAGTCTCTTTAACAATCAACACTGAGAAAATTGGATATCCACATGCAATAACAAGTGCGGCAAATGATGTGGGGAAACTGGAACCCTCAAATATTTCTGGTAAAAATGTAAAGTGATGCAAGAGATGTGCATACAGATTGGTAGCTCCTCAAAATTAACTAAGAGTTGGCATACACCCCAACAATTCTACTTCTAGGTGTGTGCCTAAGAACTGTGAAAACATATTTACACACAAAGGAACCATACATGAATAATCATAGCAGCATTAGACATAACATCCAAAAATAAAAATTGCTAATACCCGTCAACTGATGGCTTTGGGTTATTTGGCATGACTTTGGAACATTATCCTAATGGAAAGAATACAGTCTCAGAAGGGTATGTATTATACAATTCTATTTATATTAAATACAATATAAATACAATTCTATTTATATTGTCCAGGATAGACAAATCCATAGAGACCAAAAATAGATTAGTGAGTGGTTGCCTTACAATAGGTAAACAGAAACTGGACAGCGACTTCTAAGAGATTTAGGATTTATTTATTTATTTCTGTTTCTTATATATTTTGCTTCTTTCTTTCCCCCTTGATTTCACTGGGGTGATGTTAAAGATCTGGATGATAAGCACTGCTTATCATGCAATTTTGCTAATATACTAAAAGCACCAAATTGTACACTTTAAAGGGGGGACTTTTATGTTATATGATTTATATCTGAGCCAAAATAAATCTCACACATATGCTTCTGCTTCCAGTTTCCCTAAAATAGAAGTTGTTACATAAGCTACAAGAGTTGATATGAAAAGACGTGATGTTTAATATAAGTTCATAAACATTTCAGATTTATTACATGTGCTAAATTCAGTGATTCATCTAATCATTTGTGATACAAGCAATTCTATAGACATTCTTCATCATTCTTAATCACCCCAAGAACACTAAAAAATTCTTAATAATTTATAGTCTTAATGTTAGAATGTCCTTACTCTATGTCACAGATACATTACTAATTATTTTAACCCCATACACATATGGCCATCACTCTCACACATATCAAAGATCTTGTCTGTCAGTTGCTACACCGCGCATTGTGTTGAAATCAATAGGTAATTGATCATCAGTTTCTTCCACTAACAGGTACAGCACCCCAAATCATGGGTGTTTTCTACTTGAGGTACTTTAAAATATTTATAAATCATAAAAGGTTAAGAACAGGGGCGAGTTCCGGTAGCTCTGGTGGCGGGAGGTGCGGTAGGGTCTATCCTCTCAACTCCACTAAGGCTCTAGGTGAGCCTTGGCCTCCCAGGCACCCAGCACATACCCTTTACTCAGCCAAGATGCCCAAGAGAAAGGTCAGCTCAGCTGATGGGGTGGCCAAAGAAGAGACCAAGAGGAGATGGGGAGGTTATTGGCTAAACCTGCTCCTGCAAAAGTGGAGATGAAGCAAAAGCAAAAACAAAAACAAAATCCAAAACAAAAAACAAACAAACAAAAATGGCAGGGAAGGATAAACCTTCAGACAGAAGTGTGCAAACAAAAAGGTAAAGGGGGTGGAGGTGAGTGAGGATACTGCTGCTGAACTTTGGGAACAAATAATCGAGGCCTGCTGGGAACAGGACTTCTAAAAGGCAACTATGTCTGGAAGGCTGTGGTCCAAGGCCATTTTTGCTGGCTATAAGCGAGGTCTCAGGAACCAAGGGGAGCACACAGCTCTTCTTAAAATTGAAGGTGTTTATGCACGAGATGAAACGGAATTCTATTTAGGCAAGAGGTGTGCCTATGTGTACAAAGCAAAAAACAACACAGTGACTCCTGGTGGCAAACCAAATAAAACCAGAGTAATCTGGGGAAAGGTGACCCGAGCCCATGGCAACAGCAGTATGGTTCGAGCCAAATTCCAAAGCAACTTTCCTGCTAAGGCTATTGGACACAGAATCCATGTGATGCTGTACTCCTCAAGGATTTAAAATAATGAAATGTAAATGAATAAAAATGGATTTGTGTTGTAAAAAAAAAAAAGGTAAAGGGGAACAAAGGGGAAACAGGCTGAAGTGGCCAACCGAGACACTGAAGATTTACATGCAGAAAATGGAGAAACTAAAAATAAGGAGAGTCCAACCTCTGATGAAGCAGTCAAGAAAGAGGTGAAATCATTTTCTGGTTGTTTATTTTTCAGTACAACCAGAAAATAGTGGGATATTGAGTTACAGGAGGCTTTGACTCTTCTGAGTGTCAGCTTACATTGCATAGGGAGGGGTGGGTGGTAGTTTTTATATCCTAAATACAAAGCGCACTAAATGGCAGTTTGGAGTCACAGTCATGCATTTAATGTGTCTTGAATATTTTAAATTACTTCTATTACGTTTTTAGCAGTATTGATTCCTAAAGAAAACCACTCTTTGATTGTTGCTCTCCCTGTCAGAATTGTGTGCACTCTGTAACATCTTTGGTTGTGTCAGTCCAATTTTCCTAATAATTTTGTTAATATGCTGTGAAAGATTGGAAATTTGAGTAGGTAGTGTGTATGATACTAAATTGTGATTTGGTGGGACTTACATAACAGCTTTCAACATTTGAAGACAGTGGTTCCTGATACTCTCTTAAGGAAAATTTACCTACAAATTAGAAGCTGGAATGTCACTGGAATAACTTAAAAAGAATTGTGATACTTGGCTTTTTAAAATTTTGGTACATATGTTAAGAATTGGGTACAAATTGAAATGTCTGTACTGATATTCGACCCAACCAATAAATCTCAGTTACAAATAAATAAATAATAAAGGTTAAGAACAGGAACCATTTCTTCTGTATACATTTCTCAAAAATGCCATCATGTTGTATACTATTCAGTAGGCTTTCCATTCAAATTTTTAATTGACTTCAGCAGCACACACTTAGGTGTACTAAAATATTTATGGCAACGAGTTCAAATGAACACTGAAAAGATTAGATGACCCTCAAGTAAATGTCTCCACTGAAGAATTGAGTTGACCAGTTAACAATTTTATGCTTTGCGAACAAGTTGTTATTTCAAAATTTAGAGTAAGTAGTGACAGATATGAGGTGAAATTGCTCTCTTTGGACAAACAAAAACTCAGAAAAAAGTGATTAATATCACGTGTTAGGTTGTTTATAATGGGGTACAAAATGGTTAGCTAAAGAAAAAAAAATCCACTAAAGTTATCATATCCTCTTAATAATCATTAATAAGGAAGGACAGTTACCCTAAATCTCCTAGTTTGAAGTCCTTTGCCTCCTACACTGTATTTGCCCCTTATATTGTAAGCTCCTATGCTGTAAAGAAATAGGCCATCATTAGGAATCTGATACCATCTCATCCTTAAATTTATTTATCCTCTCTTATCTTTCTTTCTATTTTAGAAAGAGATTTTTGCTATAGGGTGTGTGTGCTCGCCAGAGAGATAGAAAGTGAGAAATCTCCCCCCCAGGGAGGATGGCCACACTACAACCCCTTCTCTTCCAGTCTCCTCTTGGGATTTTAGGCATGCACACACACATCTGGCACGAGCTTTAAGCCTCCAGGTCTGGGACTCAAATGTGATTGACTACATCCAGCAACATAAACCATTATGCCACCTGCTGGTTCCCCTTCTCTTACTATCTTAAGAGATGTATGCATCTCTGCTTTTCTACAATGCTACTCCTGCTTCTTGAATTTTTTATTACAGTTTCATAGTCTGCCCCTTTCTCTTTGGCATTGCTCTTTCAATTACCTCCCTTCATTTTCCTTAAATTCTTTCTCCACTTGTTCTTTCCCTATATCTTCTGAGCATGTGCAAATTCTGAGCCACTAAATAAACTGAAAAAAAAAAAAAAAAAAAAAAAAAAACCTTCTCGGCATCTACTTTCTCTACCCTCCACCCCATTTCTGCCTTTGCCAAATATCTACATGTTTTTGTTTTTTATTTTTTTGGAGAAATTTTCGCTATAAGGCGCGTGCGCTCTCCAGACAGACAGAGAGAGACATAGAGACAGAAAGTGAGAAATCACCCCCCAGGGGGGATGGTCACGCCGCAATCCCTTCTCCTCCATTCTCCTCTCGGGATCTTGGGCACGCACGCACACGCGCCTGGCGTGAGTTTTAAGCCACTGGGTCCGGGACGCGAACCGCGGTCGACTACGTGGGAGTCCAGCGACATAGCCATTACGCTAACTGCTGGTTCCCAATATCTACATGTTTTAAGGATGTAACTCTATACTTGGTTTCAATTTCCAAACATTAGTTGAATGTTGCACTCTAACTACTCTCTAACGTTCTATACAGACTATATAGTCATACACTTTTTTAAAGGATATTTGTATAAGTTCTAATCACCTATAACAGTTACATGTATTTATGTGGTAAAGTATGGTTTTTCAATATATATATATATATACAGTACATAATGATCAAATCAGGGCAGTAAACATATCCTTCATCACAAACATGTATCATTACTTTGTGTTGCGAATGTTAAAAATCAACCCTTTGGGACCGACAGATGATGGTTACGATGGTGGATTCACACTGTTATAGTCTACTCAGTGGGAAATAAGAGGGCATCCAGACATAGCCAAATTTATTGGAGTTTATTGATTAAGCTGCTGGAATATGGGGGACTCATGTCTTTCAAAACCCCTCAGCCCCGAGTGCAAGGTGAGGGGTGCTTATAAAGGCAAAAAATGCACAATCATGTCCGGGATGATGTGATGGTTCATGAGGGAAAGGTGCAGTGGGCTTGAATGGCAGAAAAAGGGCAGAGGGTAGGGTTTTATAATCGTAAAAGCAAAGCAAGCAAAAGTGCATCACAGAGGCGGAAAAAAAAGCAGTTTAATCATCCCTAAGGGTATGTCCTATCTCTACCTAAATACAATGTAATCATAATAGTCTTTATGGCTCTGAGCAAGGTCCAGTGACTGGACCTTATCTTAAGGCAACTAGGAGAAGTAGGGTTTAAAGATGATAGGAGTGTTCATTTACTCTGTTTGTTCTTAGGCACAAAGGAGAAGGTAAATTTCCAGTCAGGAATCTAACAGTTCATAATAGAGGTGCTCCTCCAAGAAGGAGTCACACCTGCTTCATTCCCCACTTCTCTTGGAGGCGCTCCTCCAAGATAGAGTTGCACCTGCTTCACCACATAGTCAACTGCAGTTCTGATCCCAGACTCAGCAGCTTCAAACTCATGCCAAGTGCATATGCATGTGTGTGTTCATGCATACCTAAAATCCTGAAAGGAGAATGGAGAAGAAGGGATTGCAGTGTGACCATCTGGCGGGGGGGGGGGGGGGGGGGCGGGGGGACTGATTTCTCGCTTTCTGTCTCTCTGTCTCTCAGATGAGCACATGTGCCCTATAGCAAAAAAGTCTCTCTCCAAAAAAAGAAAAGAAACACACACACACACACACACACCACCATTTAGCAACTTTGAAATATGTGCTGAATTAGCACCAACTATCTTTACTGAGCTATCATACTCTATAACTCATTTTAGTAATTACTTGTATCTGTAATCAAATTCTTCTTCCCTCATTCCCACCCCCCCCCCTTCCAGGTTCTGGTATCCACCATTATAATCTCTAGTTGTATGCATCCAAATATTTTAGCTTCAACTAATGTGTGTCTACATAAGGTATTTAGTTGTTTTTCAGTGCCTGATTTATTTCATTAGCATTATTTCCTCCATGTTCTGCAAATGACAGGAATTCACCCTTTCATTATGACTGAACAGTACTCCAGTTAATAAGTTTATGACAGTCTTTTAAACCCTATTTGACATCTGTGCTAAACTAGAAAACTTTTATCCTACCTTTCTGAACATCTTGCCTCTTTTGAATTTCTTTATAATACTCAATTCTATGTTATCTTCCACTTTGAGATAGTTCTTCTTTTATTTCTCTTTATGATTTCTGCTTCACCATTCTCCTGAAAATGATCAGTTCGTTTTTATCCATCTTCAGATTTTCTTTCTTAATTTATCCATCTCAAATTTTCTTTCGTGACTTCAAATATTTCAAATAATCCCATGATTTACAAATTTAATTGAAAGCTCCAACTTCTGTCTGAAATGAACATGATTCCTCTTGTACTCTTTATTTCTGTCAGTAAAATCATCAGTCAACTAATTGTTTGCATGAAAAATCTGGGACTCATCTTCGTCTTCTCTCAGTTATTTATTTCCTCTCCTCAAATACAATATATCTGTAACTTCTATTTTCTGAATATATTAGGAATTTTCTTTTGCTGCAGACTATTTCTGATTTCCTATCATTTCTAACCTGGCTCATTAAAAATACATAAACTCCCTAGCTCTTTTTTCTTTTTTAGCCTTTCCTTGCTTTTCTACTACTGATTAAACATATATAATACAGTATATAATATAATTTATTATATATTTGTATTATTTTCCTAGGACTGTTGTCAAAAATTACCACTTAAAAGACATAACACTTCTCACTGGGGACCAAACTTCCAGCACGTAAATCTTTGGGGGATAGATCATATCCAAACCATGACACTCATCCTACATTTTATCCCATTCAACTTTACACTGTCCTTTGACCTCCACAATAATCAAATAAATACAAATATCAATAGAAGTAACATTTTTCCTACCAAATGAACAACAAAATAATATAATAAACTGTATCCGGTCAAAGAGATGAGCACTATCATGATGTATTGGTGCAAATATAAATTAAAAATTCTCTAGGAATCTTTAAATGTTCCCTATGGAGGCCATCAGGTGGAATGGTGATTAAGGAGTTGGATTCCCTCATGGCTGACAACAGTTCAAATCCCAGACCTGGCAGCTTGCTTTCTCACTTTACCTCTCTCTCTCTCTCTCTCTCTCTCTCTCTCTCTGTATGTGTGTGTGTGCGTGTGTCTATCTGTCTCTGTCTCTTTCTGGTGAGTGCACATGCCCTGTAAAAAATTCAAAAATAATGATAATGATAAATAAAATTAAGTAAAAAAACAGTCCTTTTAAAAAATTTGCTGTGAAGTACATGTTATGACACACCAAAATGTACCACTCTGGTACAAGGGATATTTTGAGCTGAAGACAATTCAGAAAAAGAAGACCAAGCAATTAGCGCTCTGCTTTCCCTCTATCTGAAAACAGAACATAAATTCCCTTTGTGAAGGTACACACCCAAACCATTTCCTGTACCAGAAATGAGATAACCTTATCACCAGAAACACATGAGAAAAGCATCTACATAAACAAACCTTATTAACTAGACTTTATCTTTTATTAGTTTCACCCATATATTTACCTTCCCAGAGTTTGCTGGGCTTACAAGTCTAAACCCATTTCTTTTGTCTTATCACTTCTTTAATTTTTTTTTTACTATAATTCTACAAATTCTAAAGACAGCTTTGAATTATGCATCACTGAGTACTCCTGCATGTATGTGCAATGCATTTGTTAATAAACTTCTGTTTGTTTTCTTCTTATTAATCTCTTTGTCAATCTAAATTTCAGGGCTCGAGTCAATGAACTCAAGATGAGTAAAGGAAAAATGAACCTTTTCCTCCCTTAAACCTCCCTTTATCAAGCAACTAAAGTTTTAGAAATCAACCTTATGGAAATGATCAGAGGTTTGGACAAAGATTTGTGTATCTAAATGTTCATCGTGGTGATATTAAATTACATAGAAGAATCAAAGAATCAAAGCACCAAAATTCCCATTAGTAATGAAACAGTTAAGTAACTTATACTATATTCCTACTGTGAAATATTAAATCTCATCTATTTGAGGAGTATGAATGAAATTTGGTCAAGAGTGCAGTGAGAGAAGAGTCGATTATGAGTCAATATCTAACTTTAATATTCAGCTCTTGCTAAAATTATCTTATTTTTTCCTTTTCTTTTTTTTTATCAAGGTGGTATACTCCAAATTTTCGTTTAAAACAGAAAAGGACAAATACTGCCACTTTAAATTCAACTCACAGTTGCCTCATCACCTATACAAGAAGTTGAAGAAACTATAAAAACTATAGAAAACTGTAAGCATAAAGGGTCTTTTTTTTTTTTTTTTTTTCTATTGCTAAAACCATCCTTTTTTATGTGTCTCATCTAGCTCAGGGGATGTTTTTCCTTCCTTCATATAAATGTTATTCTAACTTACTACTCTGGCTTTTCTATTAGCTTTTGGTACTATTTCCAGTGCTTAGAGCTCCGATATCCTTACTGTCTTCTTTTTTTTTTCTTTCTGTTTTTGGAGAGGTGCTTTTTTTTTGCTATAGGGTGTGTGCTCTTGCCAGAAAGACAGAGAGACAGAAAGCCAGAAATCACCCCCCTCCCCAGAGGGGATGGCCACGCCACAATCCCTTCTCTTCCATTCTCCTCTCGGGATCTTGGGCACGCACGCACATGCGCCCAGCGTGAGTTTAAGCCACTGGGTCCGGGACTCAAACTGTGGTCTGCTACATGGGAGTTCAGTGACACAGCCATTAAGCTAACTGTTGTATCTCCCTACTGTCTTCTTTGCACCCCTATGTAGATGGGTTTCTTCAGTTTCACTGAAAGTTGTTTTTTTTTTTTTTTTTTTTTTTTTTTTTTTTTTTTTTTTTTAATGACACTCCAGTCAACTTACTCAGTATTATTTTTTCTGTCTTGCCTGAACATTTTTCCTTCTAGATTTTTTCATTTTTTAATTTACATTTAATAAACATACCTCTTTATGGCATACAATATTGTTTTTCTAAGCATGCATGCAGTATGTGATAAATCAAGGATATTATCATATAGCTCATCTTTAACAAAGAAATTTACATTCCTGTGTCTGTTAAATGCTTTTTGCTGAGGCTCTGTCGCCTACCCTTCGCTATCCATCATGCTCCCTGGTATCCGGTATCAATGTTTGTCCTATCTGTTATGTCTTCAAATCTTTCAGTTTCTGCTACAGAGTGTTGACATATTGCATATATTGAGTGAGGACATTCTGATATTTGTCTTTTATAGATTGGATTATGTCACTTAAAAATATTTTTAAAAATCCATTAGCTGTATGCATGGGGATTTATTTCTGAATTTTCTGTTCTGATCCCTTTACCCGTGAGTCTGGGCAGTACCATGTTGTTTTGTTTATTCCAGCTCTGTAATATATTTTGAGGCCTCAGTAAAACACCTCTGACTTTATTCCTTTTTGCACAGTATTGTCTTGGTCTTGGCAATAGAGGCCTTTTAGAATTCCAGACAAATTCTATGATTTTTTTTTTTTGGAGAGATTTTTGCTATAGGGCGCATGCGGTCGCCAGACAGACAGAGAGAGACAGAGAGATAGAAAGTGAGAAATCACCCCCCAGAGGGGATGCCCACACTGCAATCCCTTCTCCTCCATTCTCCTCTCGGGATCTTAGGCTTGCACTCACATGGCATGAGTTGAAGCCACCAGGTCCGGGATGCGAACCGCGGTCGACTACGTGGGAGTCCAGCGACATAGCCATTACGCTAATTGCTGGTCCCCATGATTTTTTCTTTTTTTGAAAAAACATAATTTTTTTCTTTTGTCCTTTTTTTTTTTTTTTTTTTGCTATATGATGTGTGTGCTCACTGGAGAGAGAGAGAAACAAAAGAGAAAAGAAGTGAGAAATGAGAAAGTGATCCCCAGGGAAGATGGCCTCACCATAATCCTCCTTCCTCCATCTCCATTTTCATCTTGGGACTTTGGGTTTATACACACAAATGCTTGACATGTTTCTTTTCTTTTTTTTTTTTTTTTGGAGAGGTTTTTGCTATAGGGCGCGTGCGCTTACCAGACAGACAGAGAGACAGAGAGATAGAAAGTGAGAAATCACCCCCCAGGGGGGATGGCCACACCGCAATCCCTTCTTCTCCATTCTCCTCTCGGGATCTTGGGCACATACACACATGCCCCCGGCGTGAGTTTAAGCCACCAGGTTGACATGTTTCTGAAGGCACCGGATCTAGGACTCAAACTGTGTAGTCAGCCATGTGGGAAACAGCTGCCTTAACAACCATGCCATGTGGCTGGCCCTGTTTTTCTATTTCTGTGAAGAATGCTACTGGTATTTTGATAGAAATCCTTTGAATTTTCAATCAATTTGGGTAGAATTGACATTTTATTTATTTTGGTTCTTTCAATTCATGAAGAAGGGATATCTTTCCATTTTTTGTGTCATATTCAATTTCTTTTTTCAGTTTTTTGTAATTTTACTTGTAGAGATTCTTCCACTTTTTTTGGTTAAGCTTAATCCAAGGTATTCTTTTATGGCTATTATAAATGTAATTCTATATATTGATTTTATATCCTTAAATTTTACTGGATTCACTTGTCACCTCTAAGAGTTTTTTCATGTATTCTCTTGGATTTTCCATATATATTACGTCATCTGCAAATAGGAACAATTTTACTTCTTTCTTTTCTATTTGAATACCTTTTATTTCCCTTGCATATCTAATTGCATTTGCTAGGACTTCCAATAGTATGTTTAAAATGAGTGGAGAAAGCATAGTCTTGCATTGTCCCAGTTTTGTGGGAACGCTTTTAGTTTTTCCCCATTCAGTATTATGTTAACTATGAGTGTGTCATATGAGAAATATATCTTTTTTGGGGGGAGAGGTTTGGTTTTTGGTTTTTTTTGTTTGTTTGTTTTTTGTTTTTTTTTGCGATAGCATCCATGTACTTGCTAGAGAGACAGAGAGAGAAACTGAGAAATAATCCTCCAATGTGGGATGACCACACCGTAATATCTTTTTCTCCATTCTCCTCTTGGGATTGTGTTGTGGGCATGTGCATACACACTCCCGGTGTAATTTTCAAGCTACTTCCGAGTCTAGAACTCAAGCCGTGGTTGACCATGTCAGAGCCCAGAGAGTTAAACACTATGCCACCTGCTGGGCCTAAGAAATGTGTCCTCTATAGCTATTTTGTTGGCAGTATTAATCATCAAAGAATTTTGTATTCTACCAAATGGTTTTTCTTTGTCAATTGATATGATCATGTGGTTTTTATTTTTCTTTCTGTTAATACGATGTATTACATTTATTGCTTTTCCTATTTTAAACTGTCCTTGCACTCCTGGAATAAAGCCTAGTTGGTCATGTTGTATAATCTTTTAAACATGTAGGAGTCAATTTTCTAGTATTTTGTCGAGTATTTTTGCATCTATATCTTTCAGGATATTTGCTCATAGTGTTCTATTTTTATGTTCTTGTCTGCTTTGGTATCAAGATGATGGAGGCTTCATAGAATGAGTTTCAGAGGGTTCTTTCCATTTAGATCTTTTGAAATAGTTTGAGGATAATTAAAATTAATTCTTCTCCAAATGTTCTGTGAAATTCAGAAGTGAAGCCATCAGAACCTGGACTTTTCCTTGTTGGGAGACTATGTATTACTGATTCAATCTCATTGCTTATTATTAGTCTATTCAGGCTCTCTATTTCTTTGATTCAGTCTGGGAATATTGTATGAATTCAGAGAGTTTTTCCATTTCATCTAGGTTTTCTAGTTTGTTAGCATAAAGTCACGTGTAATACTCAATCTTTATTATTTTCTTCTAATACTTTTGAGAATTTTTTATTGTTGCTTTTCCAGTTCCTTCAGATGTGTGTAGGTAACTTTGTCATCTTTCCATTTTTTTATGAGTGCTAGTTGCTATAAACTTCCCTTAATTTAGGATTGCTTTTGCTGTGTCCCACAGATTATGGAACATTATGTCCTGGTTGTCACATGTCTCAATTTATTTTAAATTTATTCTTAATCTTTTAGTAGTTTTGAAGTTGTTGAGGAGTAACTTGTTTAGTTTCCATATACTTGTGCATTTTTTAAGGCTCTTTCTGGGCCTACCAGGTGGCATGGTGGTTAAAGTGTCTAGATCTCACATGGTTGACTTCACAGTGATAATGGAGTGTTGAAATCTCCAACAATTGATGCATTTCAGTCTTTCTCTTTACATCTAGAAATTTTTCTTTCACATATTTCAGTGATCTGAAGTTGGGTTCATAGATATTTATAATTGTTATGTCTTTCCTGGTGAATTAATCCCTTTAGTACTATATAGTGTCCTTATTTGTCTCTTTTTACAGTTTTTAGTTTAAAAACTATTTTGTCAGATGTCGGTATTGCAATTCTAGCCATTTTTATTTTTTCTATTTGCATGAAATTATTTTTTTCCAGTCATTGGCTTTCAGTCTATGTATGTCTTCATCAGTGAGGTACGATTCTTATGAACAAGCATAAAGAAGACTCCTGTTTTTTGTATCCATTCAGCCAACATGTGTCTTTTAATTGAGAAATTGAATTCATAAAATCTTAGCATTATCAATACATGTACACTTATCCTTACTATTTTGTTAGTCATTTTCTTAGTTGCTTTGTGTCGTCTTATTTCTGCTTGTCGCCATTGTATTTTCCTAATGTAGTTTCCCCTTAGGCATTTCTTGAAAAGCTGGTCTAATGTTGAATTCTTTCAGTTTTTGTTTACTTGGGAATTATTTTATTTCTCCTAATTTGAAGGATAATCAAGTCAGGTATAGTATTCTTGGTTGAAACTATTTTTTTCTTTTGGAATTTAAATATATCTTCCCATTTCTTCCATGCCTGCTTTGCTTCAGTTGAGAGGTTTGGGATTGGTCTGATGGGGTGTCCACTGTAAGCAACTTGATGTTTTTATCTCTCCTTTTTTAAGAGGTAGAGAGATTTCTGCTATAGGACATGTGTGCTTACCAGAGAGACAAAAAGTGAGAAATAACCGCCCCCCCCCCCCCCCCCAGGGTGGATGGTCACACTGCAATCCATTCTCCTCCATTCTCTTCTCAGGATCTTGGGCACACATGCACATACACCTGGTGTGAATTTTAAGCTGCTGATTCTGAGACTTGAATCATAGCTGACTATGTGGGAGTCCAGTGAAATAATCATTATGCCATGTGTTGGTCCCTCTCACCATTTTTATAGTTTTGTCTTTGAATTTTTCTGGTTTGGTTATGATGTGCCTTGGAGAAAATCTTTTTATGTTAAATTTATGTGTTGTTCTTTGTGTTTACTGAATCTTGATGACTGTATGCTTTTCTATATTTTGCAAGTTTTCAGATAGTATTTCATGAAAGACATTTTCCATGCTTTTCCTGTATCTTCACCTTCTGTAATACCCATTATGTGAATGTTGAGTCACTTAGTTGTGTCCAACATGTCCTGTATGTGTTCAAGTTCAAAGATTCTTTTTGCTGCTTAATAAAATCTACTGTTGATACTTTCAAGAGTGAATTTAATTTTCTGTACTGTATTTTCACCTCTAGACATTCTTTTTGATTCTTTTTTAGGCTATTTATCTCTTTATGAAGCTCCTCCTTTAGGTTCTAGAATGATTTTCTCATTTCCTGGAATTGATTGTCTTTTCCCCTGTACCTCATTGAGTTTTGTTATGATGAATATTCTAAATTAATTATGTTACTTTTCTGTGATTTTCTGTGTTTTATCCATTGTTGGTGAGGACTTACTCTGATCCTTTTTGGGAGAGATATTTTCCTGTTTTTTGTTTGTTTGTGTTTTTGTGGGTTTCTTGGGTTTCTGCATTGACTATGTGTTCTAGAAACTCCTATAATCATTTACTTGTAGTTTGACAGCTTTGCTTCACTCTTGAGGCATTTGTTAGCCTTTCTTCTCAGAGAGATGCAAAGGTTGGTATGGCCAACTTGATCCTTACCCTAGAATGAACAACGGCAGAGTGCTCTCACCACTCCCTACAGTGAATCTCAGCCTGGAGCTCCAGAGGCCTCTACAACCAGTGCTGTCCCTACTGCTTCTCTCCACCTCTGGCAGATGTTCTTAGCATGGGGTCATATTGCAGACTGGGTAGTGTCTCTGAGGCTCAAAGTTCCAGTGGTGCCTACAGCAGGAGGGGTCAAGACTGCATCCTTGGCGAGTACCTCACTTCCTGGAATGCAGGTTCCAATAGTGGAGCAACACTGAAGCCTGCTGAGACTGTCTCAGGCTCATGGTTCCAGTGGTCTCATGTTGGAGAAGGAACAGTAGCATCCCTGTTAAATATCTTAGTTTCTGGTCCCTGGGTCCTGGCAGTAGAGGCTCGGTGCTGCCCAGGGTTGAGGGGGAGCAGGTGCCTCCCAGGAGAATATTTTGATTCTCAGATTACGGACTAGACCATAGGACCATGTGGTTTGGCCCAGTGCAGTAGGCAGTGCCAGTGAGACTGAATACCCAGAGACTTCTTCCTCAGTTAAATTTTAACATTCTTTCAAGATACACACCCTGAACTTTCACAACGAGGAATGTTGGGACCAGCAGTGGCAGTGAACACTGAGGCAGCTTCTCTGCCTAGGAAGCTCAACCTGTCCCCTTTAAAGTCCCCACACAGACACTTGCACACATACTTACATATGTACATACACATGCTCATTCAGACACATACCTGCACATTCACTACCATTTTCCTAGACGGAAACTGGAAATTTCTAAACCTAAACCTTTGGGCCTCTAATTTTTCCCATTGCCAGTAAAACATTTACTAAAAACATTTATTAATAAGGGTTTATCTCACTAAGACATTTTAATAAATGAGGAATAAAAACTTTAAGTGAATCCAAAAGCTTATAGCCATGTCACTTAAAAAATTTCTAATACTCAAGGTGTCCTATTTGTAGTACGACTGATTCAGATAAAACTGTTACTACATTCTATTTTTAATACAAGAGATTTTAAAAAGAAAAACTTGAAAGATTTAATTAAAATATGTTCTTTCACATTTAATACCACCTAATGCTTTTAATTAATATGAATGTCCTTAATTACTTCATAATTTTTTCCATGTGTAAATAGCAAATTAAAGTATTAGACTATCCTCAAACTGTCATAGAATTAAATATATAATTATTCTAGGGATGATTAAAAGATTACATGGAAAAGGTAGTAAAGCTTCAGGTAAAGTTTTTGTTGTTTGATTTTATAATTCTGAATACTTTTAAATACCTTTTTCTAAATAGAGTTATTATAAGAATACAGTCTCTCAAAGAATTGAGTGAAAAAAAAGAGGCAGCTTTAAAACAGTAACTTTAGATTTGTAAAATCATTACAGGACCTAAATGCAATTCAAATAAATCCATGTGAGTCATAAAAGGCTAGTTGAAAAAGTGAAAAGAGTCAAGATGACAGAAATGATTTCCTAGCCTCAGGATGTCATCAGCCTAAGAACATTTGTATTGATGCTGTATTTTTTTTTAAACTTGTCTTCTAGTTGCCTATCAAATTATATCCTTTGGCAAGTTACTTGGAAGAGATTTTGCTGGAAGGTCAAACTTTTCTCTCTTCAGTTTACTGACACTCATTCATTAAATCTCATAAGGAACTCAGTTAATTTTCTAACTTGCCTCTAGTCTCATCTGAGGCATTATACCAAATACACTGCAATAAATAGCAAAAAATTAAGGTTTATTCAAGTAATTAACATTTCTCTGTCTTCAATAATAGTGTGAACAGTAATTGGCCTAACAATGTTCTAATACGTATTATTAGCTTCATGTTAGACATAAGAATGCCAGTAATAATACTTTTAACAAAACAGATGAAGAATCTAAGAAAGATTACTCTACAGAATATCTTTCTATTTAGTAGTCAACTCTTATGTACAAGGTCATTCTTCAATGCAATGAAACAACTAGATCAATAATTACTAAACAAGATATCACTGGGTTTAAGTTGCTGAAGTTCCCCCCAAAGTGTTAATTTTTTCCTACTCTAGGAACTAGCATCCTCACCAACAAGATTTGAACTTCTGTACAAAGATATTCTGGATTGAGGCCAGCAGTTGGTATGGGCTTAAGGCAGTGGATTCCCACATAACCAACTATGGTTGGACTCTTGTACCTGGTGACTTGGCTTTCTTTCTCTCTCTCTCTCTCTCTCTCTCTCTCTCTCTCTAGTGAGCATACATGACTTACAGAAAATTAAAAAATAATAATAATTAGCAAAATTAAATAAGTATGTTTTTTATAAAAAAAAAGATATTTGGGATTTTACAACATTCAAGTCCTTGAAGATTAGGTTGAAAAAATGGTAAAGGATAGCTTCCCAAGGAACCAATTTGGATATATGAATTTATAGTCACTGATTAGGTTTACACTGAAATTAACTATCGTTCTATCTTCGAAATTGTTCTCAATATAAAATCAAGATCTCCCACATAGGGTTATTTTACTTACATATTTCAGAAAATGATAAATTATGCAGTTTAGATTTCGTAGTATATAAATACTCACTTTGTTTCATTCATGAGTAATTCCACTATCACTATGTAAATGTTGACTACTCAGGTATCCCAGTTAAATCAATGTAAGATAAGAAAATCTTTTTCTCTATCCTCTTAGTTCTAGTTCCTGGGGTTCTGCAAATTAAACTGACAAACAGAAAACTGATAAGAGGGAAAAAAGTTTATTTGGATACATAAGGAGCTGCTAAAGAAGTAGCAGCTCAATAAATGTTTCTGGTTAGAGGCATATATACCTAACATAGTAAGGGAAAGATAGGAAGGAGAGAGTCTTCTATTATGCAAAGGGCAAATAGGTTTGTTTAGGAGAGATAAATTAATTTTAAGAAAGTTTATGATAATATTAGTTTATGCAGGTGTGAGTGGCCTTCCACCTTTTTCATGGCCTCAAATGTCATTGGAGAGGAGATTTATGATAGGTTTGTTCTTGGTCTCTCTACTGGGAGTAGGCTTTCCCTTAAGGAAGAATTTATGGCAGCCACATTTCTCAGAAGTTTTTGCTTTAAGCAGGTAAGGGAAACTCCAAGAAGGTATCTTTCTCCATATGTTGATCTCAAATGTCTTCAGTTTACCAACTCTCAGCTTCTGAGTGGATCCCCATTTCACTTAACACAGAATGTGAGTCCGTCAATTGGCAAAAAAAAAAATAAATAAATAACAATACAGATAGTTTTTTTTTTTTTTTTTCATGTAATAGTAGTGTTTTGACAGGAAGTTAGAAGAGATAAAAAAAAAATCTCAAAGGATCTGATACTTCAAGGTACCTAAATTTTAAAGAATCCTGAAATTGTCACAATCTACCATAGTATTTGAAGTTGTTTTGGTCCATCGTTTCTTAGAATTTGCTTCTTATTAATTCAGTCTTTGTTTTATCCCTATTTCATTCCACAATGCAGGTACAGTGTAAGTCACACTAATCAAAAATATAAATTACCTGGTAGTCAATTGGACTCTGGAACAAATGTATTATGATAGATAATAACACAATGGTATCAATGTTAATTAGACAGGGTTTTATCCTCCACAACCTTTTCAAACCAGTAGAGAACGTATATACAGGTGAACACAAAATGACAATACAATAAAGACCTGAAAAGTGGCTAGAAGGATGCCGAGGTAGACTTTAAACAGGAGACAGTATTTGACTTTGGTCAAATTTACTGCCGTTGCTCAGTCTTAGAGTTTCTCTTTTAAAATTGAATATAATACCCATGTATTAAACTTAAAATTATTCTACTTTCCCAAATGGTTGTAATTTCTTTCTGGATGCAAATGTGATCATTCATGTGAATAAAATATGCCATACAGTGGCTCTCTCATATCATATTCTTGGGGCTGCACTTTAAACCCAGCCCAAAGAATTTTATTGTAAGTGGTTACTTATGAAAAAGTGTCATCATCAATCAGCACAACAGGAACTACCACAATAATGACCACATTTACAAATGACAGCTCCTATCACCAGAAATGACATCATCAAATAAATTAATTTCAGAACAGTGCACTATTTTCACTAAGAATTAATATCATTCAGTTCTTCCCATTTTTCCCTCTATAAAACTTAAATTTAATCAATTTCTTGTTTAATCAAATTATACCTGTATAGAATTAAATTGATTAGACTGAAAATACAAAATTCAATCATGTAAAAATGAAACATATTATAAAAGATTATAGCTTTGTCAAGTCAGTTTGCATTCAGTAGCCCATTCAAAACATTCCATGGATGCAACAATATCATCTACAAAGGAATATTCTATATAAAAACTGTAATACACAAATATAACAATATGTATTAACTTATGTTGGTTAATATATAGTACTAAACATACTATATTCACATTAGAAATAGAAATAACCTGCCAGTTCATAGTACCACCCAAAAAAGCAATTCAATTAGGTATAACCAGAGTTGAAATGATGAATTATAATTCAAACATATTCTCAACTTTGTCTGAGTGTTTTTTAGTTTAACTTGATTTGCTCTGGGCTGCTATCTTGATATCCTTCAAATTTACAAATTTTACAAGCCAGCAAAACTCATTTAGTACAAAGTAGGAAGGATTTTAGAATCATTCACTTTAAGTCTGTCACAATCCTCTTAAGAAGATGGGTCAATTTTCCTTACCAGATTAACCTATAATGGACTAATTTAGACCACAATTAATGTACCAAACTCATGCATATTTGTTCATATTCATACTTTCACATTCATATTACTAAACTCATGTATGTACAATAGAAAAATTCATTAAAGGGTTATTTATTTTAAAAGAATTAAAAATCACAGGACCAGCAGATGCTGTAACAGTTATTTCACTAAATTCCCATGTAGTTGACAACAGTTTGAATCCTGGACCTGGCAGCTTAAAACTCATGCCAAGCGTGTGTGTATGCATGTCTAAGATCCCGAGAGGAGAACGGAGGAGAAAGGATTGCAGCGTGGCCATCCTTCCTGGGGGGTGATCTCTTGCTGTCTGTCTGTCTCTCTATGTCTCTCCAGTGAGCACACTTGCCCTGCAGCAAAAATCTCTCTTAAAAATAATTAAAAATCACAACGTCCAGTTCTTTATAGTCCTTACTTAATTAATGTAGGACCAAGTATAAAGTCACAAAATATAGTCTTATAGCTGATCCTTATGCTGCCAAGAATGGTGAATTTATCTAGCTGTCCCGTCTTTATGATCTATTACCTAAAGAATATCACCAACACCAGGAAATCCAAATCTATAAAGCCTTAATTTAGAAAAATAATCTCTGTCTTATTCACTTATACTTGCATACTTTTTCTTTTTAATTTTCTTTTTCTTCTAGAGGGTGCAAGTTCTCACTTGAGAGATAGAAAGAGACAGAGAGACTGGGGGAAAACACCCTCCCATGAGGCATGAGTATACCACAATCCCTTCTCTTCTATCTCTCTCTTTTTTCAGGATTTTGAGCATGCACACACATGAATTCAATGTTTTCCAAGTCCCCAGTTACAGGACTTGCACTGTGCAGTTTGCCATGTGATATATAGCTGCCTTAGTCACCAGACCACGGAGTAAGTCTACCTGTATACTTTTTCTAAAAGCCCTCCAGCCCCCCAAAGAGCTTTATTTTAGGTCATAATTGTTTTTCAGGTAAAGTTAATTTACCAAATGAATGCTACTTATCTTGTCTCATTTATAGAATAGCAAATTCTTACAATAACAGAAATTCCCTACATTTCTTCTCAGCCATGTATCAATTGAAAGAGGGCTTCTCTCTTTATTTTGAACATTTCTCTTTCAAAAATGTTATCTCATGATGTTATTATTCTCATACAAATGTTTGCATTAATTAAATCCAAATCTTTCTTATTTACCTTGTGGAATGTGGAAAGAACAAGTCATTGGAAATAAATATTGTGAAGAACTCTGGAAAAATCAATTTAAACTATATATGAATACCACATATGTTTGAGAAATACAAGAGGTAATGGAAAATGCATAATATGAAAAAACTATTCATGGATTTCAAAATTTTCTTGTAGCAAAATAAGCTCATATTTCAATTCCATTTTCCATTAACATTTTGAAGCCCCTTCATATTAGATTGACAAGACTGAGACAAGATTAAATGAAAAATTTGAAAACATCGATTGCATTAAAGAAGTTTATAAAATATCCACAAGGGTAATGGGTTCCAAATTTTTAACTACCAATATTTCAAAATCTTAAGGGTACAATTCCTTTTTAAATGATTGCAAATTATTTATAACTATGTAAATATTCTTTTTTTTTTTTGGAGAAGTTTTTGCTATAGGGCACATGCGCTCGCCAGACAGACAGAGAGAGACATAGAGACAGAAAGCGAGAAATCACCCCCCAGGGGGGATGGTCACGCCACAATCCCTTCTCCTCCATTCTCCTCTCGGGATCTTGGGCACGCATGCACACGTGCCCGGCGTGAGTTTTAAGCCACCAGGTCCGGGATGTGAACCGCTGTCGACTACATGGGAGTCCAGCGACATAGCCATTATGCTAACTGCTGGTCCCTTAATATTCTTAATAATAATTAATTTAAAATAATCTAAATGAAAAAAACCTGAGAGATATAGGGAACAAAGCAAGGAAATAATAAATTTTGTCTAATCTTGCTTAATAATATAGATAAAATTCTAGACATAATTATAGCAAGCAAATCTGTCAATATTTTAACTGAACAATATACTATTACTAAGTAGAGGTTATCCAGGAAATGTAAATGCAAGGGTGATTTAGTTTAGAAAATCTACAAAAAGGAGATAAAGTGATTAGAAGTACATGGACTATTTATTGGATTTCTAGGCTTTTTCTTTAGAGATTTTTGCTATAAGACTCGTCCTCACCAGAGAGAGAGAGAGAAAAGCAAGAAATAACTTCCTGGGGATATGGCCATGCTGCAATTCCTTCTCTCCATTCTCTTCTTGGAGTTTCGGGTACCCATGCACATGTGCCCAATGTGAGTTTCAAGCCACCTGGTCTGGGACTCAAACTGCAGTCAGTCATGTGGGAGTCCGGTACCTTAACTACTATGCCACCTGCTGATCCCATGGATTTCTGGATTCTTGCTCACAATTTTTCTCTTTGCTATGTGACCTCTGGCAAGTTATGTAACAGTCTTATTTCAGTTTCTTAATCTGAAAATAAGGATAATCATAGTATATCCCATTAACCAAGTAAGATTAATATTCAGCTGATAAGCACAGGTAAGTGTAAAAACAATTGTTAAAATATTTCTTCATGAATGCGTAGATGTTCATTCTTTGAGTCTTCTATATGATCCCTAGCTACCTCAGTCCTTTCTTAGTACTCCTAGAATTCCACACATTCCAGCAACTAAAAAGTCTCTGTATCACACAGTGGCTGAGAGAGAGAGATACAGGATTCTTCCATACCACACATTAAATATTTTGACCATTAATTATAATAATAGGAATTTTATGAGGATTTGAAGAATCAATGTATATATAATGCTTATCAGAGTTCCTGGAGCATAATAAAGTGGGGTTACATTAATATTAGCTTTTATTATTACCAACACAAATTCAAAGGAGATCATCTCAATAGATGCTGAAGGTCATTTGATAAGATAAAATTTTCTCCTGTGTTTTTTTAAAAATTGAAGTAACTAAAAATGTGTTTCCTTAATGTGAATGTTGTCTGTAATAGCAAACACTAAAAACATTGTGGTTGAAATCAGAAAAACACAGAAATGAAACTATTATTTTAAATTGTTACTGATTTTCTACCCAATGTTGTAATATATTAAGCAAATATCAAAGGAATAATTATTGAAAAAGGGAAAATTTTAACTTATTCATAAGTTATTTTACTATTGAAATAGAATGCACATTAATACTAATCAGAAATCAAAGAGCTAGCAGAATTGAAAAATTAGATGAGAATTCTGATACATCAGACATAATCACATGAAGAACATTACAGAAAAAAAGAATCTAAACTAATAATACAAAAAGCATAAAATGTCTATGAATAATTCTTTACAAAGATATGTGCTGGATCTATATAAAAAGAAAAAGATATATACATATATACACACACACACACATATATATATATATATCTTTTTGCTGCATTATATAACATGAAATATGAATGAGTCAAAAGAAATTGGATATATTTAGGTAGAGGTAGAAATGTAAATAGAAGACCCAATGGTATCTATGAAAAAATTCCTGGAAGTAATACATGAATACAGTAAATTTGCAGAATACAAAATCAACATACAGAAATCTATAGCATGTCTATATACGAACAGCAGGCAGAACTGAAAAACTTGAAAAAAGTAATTCCATTTCCATAGCTACAAAAAGTATAAGATACCTACAAATAAATCTAACCAAAGAAGATAAAGACCTCCACAAGGAAAACTATGAGAAGCTAAAAAAGAAATTGAAAAAGACAAAAAAAAAAGTGGAAGGACATCTCATGCTCCTAGATTGGAAGTATTAATGTAATCAAAAAGGCAATTCTACCCCCAATAAAATAGTATTTGGAGATGGGCCTTTGGGAGGTGATTAGGTTATGAGGCCAGAGAGCTCATGAATAAGATTAATGTCCTTATACAAGAAATTCTAGGCAGCAACACTAGCCCTTCTATTCTGTGCATATTCAGCAAGACCTCTTTCTATAAGATATCAAATCTGTAATCACCTCAGTGTTGGACTTGTCATCCTTTGCAACTGTAAGTACTAAGTTACT
This sequence comes from Tupaia tana, assembly GCA_026018925.1. Classification (NCBI taxonomy): domain Eukaryota; kingdom Metazoa; phylum Chordata; class Mammalia; order Scandentia; family Tupaiidae; genus Tupaia; species Tupaia tana. Next base: position 27,152,030 of record JAKSZU010000009.1, read on the forward strand.
ATTTTAGAAGCTACCCATTTTATAGTATTTTTGTTATATCAGCCTGAATGGACTAAAACACAGGTTGATGTACTCCAAAGGAAAATTAAATGTGGATTAGTGAAATTATGAACAAGATATTTTTTAATTTTATTGATTATGTATCTTCATACAGTGATTGACATTTTTTGATAACATGAAAAATGTTACTGAAAACCAAAACCTTTAAATAGGCTCTAATATATTTAAAAAGTTATGATAAGGGACTATCACAGATAATTGTGAAAACCTCAGGAAGTAATTACTCAATTATTAAAAAGAAAATCAAATCATAATTTCATCTTATGCCCAAATTAATCACAAGTGTTTAAAGAACTAATTGTTCTTTAAGATGAAGATGAATAAAATAACTGGAAGGAGGAAAATGATAAAATATTTCACATCTCAAATGCCTGGTCCAGAGGAAACTTCCTAGATTTTAAATAAAGGAAGCTGTGGGATCAGCAGTTAGCATAATGGCTATGTCGCTGGACTCCCATGTAGTCACCTATGGTTCGAGTCCTGGACCAGGTGGCTTAAATTCACGCCGGGTGCATCTGTATGCATGCCCAAGATTCTGAGAGCAGAATGGAGGAGAATGGATTGTGGTGTGGCCATCCCCCCTGAAGGGTGATTTCTCACTTTCTGTCTCTCTCATTCTTTCTGGGAGCCCATGCACCCTATAGCAAAAACCTCTCCAAAAAAAAAAAAAAAAAAAAAGAGGAAGCTGTGGAGCTAGCAGGTGCCATGAGGGTTGGGGCACTGGACTCTCATATGGCTGACGTGGTTTGAGTCCCAGACCTGGCTATTTGCTTGTTCTCTCTCTCTCTCTGGTAAGCGCATGTGCCCTATACAAAATTACAAATATGATAACAAATAATAAATTAAACTTAAAATAAATAAATTTGAAAGAAAGGAAGACATCAGAAAATTAAATAAAAGGAAATACTTGATTATATAAAAATGTAAAATGTAAATTTCTCCTTCTCATATACACTTTATGGAAATTAAAAGGAAAATAACAATTTGAGAATACCATTGAAGGTAACAAATATTTACAACATAAATACTAATAAAAACCCCAAATTATTCACAGAATAAAAAAACACATAAGGACTAACAGAAGTGTAACAGTTTGATCTCTCTAATAAACTAAGTGCTATTTAAAACTGGAATGAGACACTTATTGTCTGTCATTTGTTAAAATCAAGAAACTTTTTTTTATTGTAATAGGTAGTTCTTTGAGGGTATAATGAAGCAAGCACTGAGAAAATATGCCAATGAAAGCATGAGCTGTTAAAAGTTTCAAAAGGATACTTTGAAAATTTACATAAAGTATATTAAAATAATCATTCTTTTTGACCAAGTTCTCCTCTATTTTTTTTTTTGAGTGGGAAAAGAGATCTGTTTTAGAGGATCAACTCCAAAAGATACTCATTAAATGTTTATATGTTAAAGTGAAAAATTGGAAATTACCTGAATTTCCAATAATAACTGGATATTATATCACATTTATCAGTAGACTATTACATAACAGTTTTAAAAATGCATGATTAAAAATTACTTAATAGCATGACAAATGTTTGCAAATTCACTTGACTTATAGAAAGTAGGATACAGAACTATGGTCCAATTTTGTAAAAAAAGCAGTGCCTAATAAAAAATCTGTATTCAAATTAATAATTGAAAAAAATGTAACAGTATTTCTTTCACTATCATAGGGCTATGCTTCTTTTTTTTTTTTTTAAGAATTATTTTATTTAGGGACCAGCAGTTTGCGTAATGGCTATGTCACTGGACTCCCATGTAGTCTACCGGGGTTCGAGTCCTGGACCCGGTGGCTCAAAACTCACACCACGCATGTGGGCGTGTGTACCCGCCCAAGATCCCGAGAGGAGAATGGAGGAGAAGGGATTGTGGCGTGGCCATCCCCCCTGGGGGGGGGGTGATTTCTCGCTTTCTGTCTCTCTGTCTCTCTCTGTCTTTCTGGTGAGCGCACGTGCCCTATAGCAAAAACCTCTCCAAAAAAAGAATTATGTTATTTAACTTTATTTATTTTAATTTGACCAGAGAGGAACAGAATGAGAGAGAGAGAGGGGGCCGAGTGAGAAAGCAAGCTGCCAGGTCTGGGACTTGAACCGCAGTCAGCCATGTGGGAGTCCAGCACCCTTAATCACCAACCCACCTGCCAACCTCAGGACTATACTTCTTAATTTCTATTTATATAAATGTCCTTCATTTTCCAAATTTCTAAAGTGAGCTTTTTTATAACAATAATTATAAAATAAGACAACAGCTTTTTATTAGACTTTATTAAATTATGTATTGCTTTAGAGTTTGCAGTGAACTCTCGCTCTGCTTTCCTTTATTAAACAGTTGATTCATTCCTTTACAGAAAGTGAATTTTTATTTTTTGAAAATTACATGTAAAGTTATTAACATTCTGTGTCATAGTCCATAGTTAAAATTTAGTCCATATAAAATTTGTCTTTCCTAAATTTTTATTTAATTTTTAATTTAATATCATCATTATTTTTTTAAATTTTCTATAGGTCATGTGTGCCCACCAGAGAGAGACATAGAGAGAGGGAACGTGAGAAAGCAAGCCTCGAGATCGGGGACCCAAACTAAGGTTGGCCATGTGGAAGTCTAGCACTTTAACCACCATACCACCTGCTGGACCTAAAGTTTGTCTTTAAAATAATGAAGAATAAAACTTTTTTGTCCCTAATCCCTTAAATGGGGAGCATAACTGAATATTGAAAGATACTACTGTGAAACCACATAAGAATTCAAATTTAGTTTTACTACAAACTTCCCTAGGTATAAGAGTTCATTTAGATTATATCAAAGCAACCTACCTTAACTGACAAGTAATGAAGACATAATCTATAATACTACACAGTAACACACAGAGAAAGGTAGATATTGAATACTATTTTCACTATGCTCATTAGAGACAATCTTGGTTTTCTTATTTCTTTCCTTTCCTTCTCACTCTTCTTCTTTTTCACCTTTATAAAGGAAACTTTTTTCATCTCCTCCATTTAACATTTTGGAAAAAAAATAATAATTAAGATCCTCAAGACTCCATTAGGTTATTAAACACTTGTCACTAATTTAAGACTATGGAGTCATTTTTATCATTTTATTTTTGTATGGTACTTACTGGATATTCTTTGAACCCATTATGCTTCATAACTTTTATAACTTCATACTCTTGCACATACTATTCCTTTTTCGGGAAATTTCCTTTCCTCTCTCTTTTTTTTTTCCAAGTGAAAACACACTTGTCCTTTAGTACAACACTTAACTATAAATGACACTGTGAAAACTGTCAGTCATTATTTTCTATTTGACTATTTCTCACTTTACACACACATCTATGTCTCCATTAGGGTGATTTCTGTAGCAAATGAGAGAAAATCATCCTGATTTCAGAAAAACAAGGAGTATTATTAACTTTAGGAAGACCTTAAATCAGGAGCTCACTAATATCATCAGTGAAGAATGATTTTCTCATATCTATATCAAGCAGTCCAGTATAGGCCCTCTCCTCTGGCTGACTACAAATTCAGGCTACATTCTTTTTTCTTGCATTCTTATTTTCTCCTCACTCTAGTACTGGGAATTTATTCTGTAAACTCAGTACAGATGTCAAAATCTAAAAAACAGATTTCTTTAACATTGCATGAAATTTCTCAGGCTGCTTGCCACTTCGATCCATTTCCCAAATTTCTTCCTCTTTGAAAACACATGCTGCCTCTCTTAAAGTTAATATCCCAACACCTTGTTATATCACATATATTTTTATTTTTTTAATCTTATTTACAGTTAATTGTCATAATTTTTTATGGCATACAATATGGCTTTTCAAAGGATGCATGCAAGTGTGTGATAATCAAATCAGGAATATTACTATACACATTGTTTTCAACAAAGAACCTTGCTTTTATACCTGAAGAAGACACAGGATTTATTCTTAGATCCACTTGTCTCTAGTACCCTGAGAACAGTCACTGTGATTAGATCCAATTGGCATGCTTCAGTTCACTTGTTAGTGCTAAATTAATCCCAGTTTAAATACTTTGGTAGGGTGGGCCTAGAAAGGCCAGAAGGAAGGAAGTAATGCTGCGAAAAGTGGAAGTCCTAGACCAGATGGCTTGAAACTCACACCTGGCACATGTGCATGTGTACCCTAAATCTCCAGAGAGGAATGGAGGAGAAGGGGTTGTGGCATGGCCATCTCCCATAAGGTGTGATTTCTCACTTTCTTTCTCTCCTTCTCTCTCTCTCTCCAGTGAGTACATGCACCCTATAACAAAAAATCTGCAAAAACAAAAAATAAGAAACCTCTGTAGTAACAATTAAACATATATTTCTTCACTCAAAGCAGCAAAAAGATAATACAGAATGTTTCTGTATCTTGATTTATAGGTTAAAGTCTTTTAAAACAAATATAATTAATGGGAGGCCATTATTTTGCACTGAGTTTCTGCATTAGGCCCCAACAGATCATGTCAAAATAGAATGGAGTTACTCATGCTAAGGTATCATGTAATCACCTTAAAAATGGGCCAGTTGGGACCAGCAGTTAGTGTAATGGCTATGTCACTGGACTCCCATGTAGTCGACCGCGGTTCGCGTCCTGGACCCAGTGGCTTAAAACTCATGCCGGCGCGTGTGCGTGCGTGCCCAAGATCCTGAGAGGAGAATGGAGGAGAAGGGATTATGGCGTGGCCATCTCCCCTGGGAGGTGATTTCTCGCTTTCTGTCTCTCTCTCTCTCTCTCTCTGTCTGGCAAGTGCACGCGCTCTATAGCAAAAACCTCTCAAAAAAAAAAAAGGGCCAATTTAAGACAAAAAACAAACAAACAAACACAGGAGAGTCACAGCGACTAATCAGAAGGTGCCCAATAAACCTAATCCCATAATGGTAAGGAAATCCTCTGTTCTTTAACCCTATAAGGAAGTAACTTTAAAATGACCAATCTACTTTTTGTTCCCGGTTTCTGCTTTCTTCAGCCTTTTCTACCAATAAAAGCCTACCTCTTCTATTCAGTTCATCAAAGCACCTTGTATTTTATAGTTGAATGTTGCCCAATTCATGAATCACTAATAAAAGGCCTTTAAACTCAATTTGTTGAAATTTTGTCTCTTGCTATAACAAAACAAAAAATATACATTAGAGAAGATGAAACCCACGTGATATATTTGGTGAAAACAGAAACTTGCATACTTTTTTTTCAGGTATTACACTAGAATAGTTCCATCTTTGCATTGATGGTACTATCCTATGAACCATAAAATTAAATGTATTTATACCTTTTGTCTTCTACAAATATCGTATGACTTCAAGTCATAAAAACCAGATGTGTGTGTTGGCAAATACCAAAGTTTTTTGTTTTTTTAATCATCAAACTGGAATTCTGTGGATCAATACCTTTGCAACATAAGATTTATAATCTCTTCCAAAGAAAATCAGAAATCGAACAGTGCTTTAAAGTAGATACTGCTAGAAAGATGCATGTGAAAGACTGCAGTACTAGAAATTTTTCTTAAACAAATGTTCCTGGCTACCTAGTTGCAATTAAAAGGTCACTTAACCAATCAAAAACAGTTGACAGCTAAATCTACAGGCCTGACACTCTAACATTTTTCCGTTACATAACTAATGTAAAAAATCTGGAAAGCACCCTGATGTAGTAGCTTTAGCTCTGTTACTTCTGACCTATCCCCCAGGTATCACCACCTGTTGGACCAGAAGCAAATGATGATAGTACTTCTGCAATGTTGATCATGTGGTCACATAAAAGAGAAATCATACTCAATACATCAAGAAAATATCTCAAAGTAGACCGTCAACCAAAATTTTCCGGGATTCATAACAGTTCTTTTTGGATGAAATATTTAAAATTTTAAAATAATAAAAAGCAAACTGTAGTCTCACACTAGGATTATAATCTTGTTCATTGTACAATATTTATAAAATAAATAAGACTTTGAAGGAAACAAACATTTATAATTCTTCCATCTAGAGATAACTTGTTTAATCAACAGTACCTAGTTTCTTTCAGTCATTTATTTATGTGTATATATATGGATAATAATAAAGGTAATTATAACAACAATAGCTGTGATTTACGTGAAATATATACATACACACGCGCACACACACACTAACACAGGCTTAATTTTAAGTGCTTTAACTGGATTATATCATTAAATCTTCAAACACTCTAAGTAGTAATTACAGTAATCTCCATTTTACATAGGAAAAAGAAGCTTATAGATGAAAAAATAATTTGTTCTAAATAAAACAGCTTTTCAGGTTTGGAGGCCAGGCCGAAACTAAGCTCTGTCTAGCTCCAAAGCTCATGAGCTTAACCACTACATTATACTTTCTCATAAAATGACATAGTCAAAATTATGCTCACTTTAGCTTACTTGATGAATTTTACAAATATTTGCTATAGAGCATGTGTACTTATGAGAAAGAGAGAGAGAGAGAGAAAGAAACAGAGAAAGAATTCCCATAGAGGGGATGGCCATGCCCCAATCCTTTCTCCTCCATTTTCCTCTTAGGATTTTGGGAACACATGCACACATTCTTGGCATGTTTTTAAAACCATTGGTTCTGATACTTAAACTACATAGTTTTCCACGTGGTATCCAGCCATGTTAATCGCCATGCCACCAGCTGAGCTATATTCAATGATATTTTAATAACAATTTTCTCAAGATATGATTCACATATTGAAAACAATTTTTTCAGTTCATTGAAGAAACTTTGATAAAATAAATTTCAGTTGCAATTTTACATGTACTAAAAATAAAAGCAATATTTATAACCATGGCTTACAAATTAATTGGAAACTACAATTTCACAAAAGATTGTAAATAAAAGTTTATTATTTATAATCTTTGTTTTTTGTCTCACAGCCACCATCCATCACCCACTCTCTACCAACCACTTTCCCCCCTTACTGTCACCAGCATCCACATCAATCCTCTCCACTATCACATCTTCAGATCTCTCAACCTCTGCCGTAAATTTCAGACACAATACACATTGGGGATATACAATGTTTATCCTTTAAAGTCTGGCTTACTTTATTTAACATTAAATCATACATTTTGAGTCAAACAAAAGAATCTCATTGTTTCTTATAGCTGTGTAATATTCCATAGTGTGTGTGTGTGTGTGTGTGTGTGTGTATGTATGTGTGTGTGTGCGTATGCCGCAGTTTTTCAACCCAATCATCAGTTTTTGGATACTTAGGTTGAGTCCATGTTTTAGAAATTTCCATGTTTGAGAAATTATAAATCATGCTGCAATAAGCGTTGATGTGCAAATATCTTTTTGAATGAGTGTTTTCTTATCCTTTGGGTCGATAACAAAAAGTAGGATTGCTGGGTCATATGGAAGCTCTATTTTTAGACTTTTGAAAAATATCTATATTGTTTTCCATAGAGGTTGGACTAATTTACATTCCCACCTACAGTGTAAGGGAATTCACTTTTTGCCACAGTCTCACCAACACTTATCATTCTTTATTTTTTGATCCTAGCCATTCTAACTAGGGTTAAAGTAATATTTGGTTGTAGTTTAATTTGCATTTCCCTTATGATAAGAGACTTTGAACATTTTATCATATGACTCATGACCATTTGTAAGTCTTCCTTGTAGGAAATAAAGAGTTTACAGCCTCTGATGTGTACCCAGTAGTGTTTAACAAATACTACTTTATTGTATTAGTTGAGGTAGAAATAGACTGGCAGGACTAGAGTTAGAGTAACTAACTATGTTTATGAAAAGAATCAAATCAGCTAAATCCTAGAAGAAGTTGATCCCAGAGCCACTCACTGCTTGATTACATATAGCTATAAATTCTTAGTTGATTCTCTAAATTCACATGTCTGGAAAGTGATGAACCATGTGAGAGAAAATACCTCTTTCTGCAAATTGTTTAATACTAAATCCATGTCATTAAGCAAATTATTCTACCCCCCTTTTTCCTTGCCTTTATTGAATTTCAAAATTGAAGACACATTCAAATCATTCAATTCTGATATCACTTTTAAAAATATGTAATTCACATACTGGAAATTTTTCCCTTTTTATGTGTACAATTGGGTGAACTCAGTATATTCACAGATTTATGCAAATCTCACCACCAATTATAAAATACTTTTATCACCCCTAAAATAAACCTCATGCCCATTATAAGTTGCTATATATTCTGAACGTGCATCAGGCCTTGACTACCAGTAATATGCATTGTATTTTTATGGATTTGGTTATATTAGATATTTTACACAAATGGAGTTATGTAACAAGTGACCTCCTAAGGGGTGGTGTCCAGAGGCCTGAGTCTCAGGGGTATATCTGCATCAATCCCTCACACCCTGAGGGAATCTTCCACACTATATGCACTGCTTGTTCCCCAGAGTGCAAGATGCTGCAAGAATTCAGGTGCTGGGGTCACTACTGGATCACTGGGCTCAGCTGCTTGCAAGGCTCTTCCCCCGTTTGCAGGAGTGCATTGGTGTCACAGTGGGGCCTAGGGAATGTGGATGCACAGGGAATACCAACTCCCATAGCAGGATGTACTATAGTAGTAGCTCTGCTCCCAGAATGGGGCCATGTTGTCAGAGCTTGAGTTCCAAGAAAAGAGGCAAATTAAGTGTGCATTCTTTTTCTAAGTTAGGTGCCTGCAAGAACTGTAAAAATCTGCCTACCTTTGATTAAAAATCTGCGAAGACTTTGACTCTTCCATAGCCAGGATCATAGGCATTCCACGTTAAAGGGGATATTTCTCTACTTACCTCTTCCCCCACAGTGGGGCATTCCACTGTGGAAGGCCACATATTGGATCTTGCACATGAACAACTATTTGTCCATTTTGTTCCCTTACCCTAACATGGCTGTCTGCTTCTGTAAACCTGCTTGCTCTTCTCATGAGAAAATAGCTTGTGCTAGCCATATAGAAAATCATATCTGGTACGACATCCTGTACCTGCTACTGTCTTTGCTAACTAGCCCAAAACCCTTTTGTTTAGCAATGTAACTGCTTACATGGAAACCCCACTCCCCTCAGAAATAATTAACCTGCTTGATTCAGCTTCTGTAACTGCTTGCATAGAAACCCCTGATAACTGACCCCCTATAAAAAGACTACTCAAACTTCAGTCAGGGTTACAATTTTGACTCTCGGTCTCCCCTGCTCCCCCAAAGCCTCAGAATGTAGTCGCTGGCCAGCTAATAAAGACTCCCTTTAAACTTAATCTGGCTTTGGTGGTCGTTCTTTAGGTGGCATTCTACACTACTAGTCTCTGGACACTCCCAAACAAGAACCTCCTTAATGCATCTTAATGCACAGAATCCTGGGATTCTGTGCCTCAGAGGTTTCTCCTTCATTCTTCGGTGTATTCTAGTATTTTTGCCTGTGTCTCTGTTCAAAAAATAGCTCTTTATCCTTTCCTTTTATTTTTGGAAAGGTTTTCACTTTAAGGTGCATGTGCTCGCCAGAAAGACAGAAAGAGACAGAGAGACAGAAAGCGAGAAATCACCCCCCAAGGGGGATGGCCACGCTACAATCCCTTCTCCTCCACTCTCCTCTCGAGATCTTGGGCACATATGCACACGCACCCGGCGTGAGTTTAAGCCACTGGGTTCGAGACTTGAACCGCAGTCGGCTACATGGGAGTCCAGCGACATAGCCATTACCCTAACTGCTGGTCCCTATCCTTTCCTTTTTGATCTATCTCCACGGAGAGGATTTGCATTGAGTGTCTCCACTCAGCCATCTTCCTTTACACACCAAGTCCCCTTTAGCATTTTTTACAGAAAAGGTACATGTAACAAACTCCAGTTTTTTTTTTTTTTGTTTTTTTTGTTTTGTTTTGTTTTGTTTTGTTTTTAATCTGGGTATATGTTGATTTTTCCATTACTTCACTTCACTTCCTTTATACACTTCACTGTATATAGGAAGCCTTGGTTGACAGGATTTTCGTTGTTGTTGAGTGCTTAAAATATGTCATTCCACTGAATTCCAGCCCTTATGGTATCTGGTGAGAAGTCAGTTGTTAATCTTATTAAAGTTCTCTTACTTCTGCTGTACCATTTCTCTTCTTTCAAGATCCCATTTGTTAGGGTGGCTTGGTGGTACAAATGCAACATTCTGCTCAAACAAAGCTGTATCCATATGGAAGGTGACAGTTTCAATTCTCTAGTTGACCTTTACGTGCTGGCCACGTATGCCCATGATCATGGTTGGATGGAAAGGCTGAGTGGTGGATCGTGATGTGAGAAACTGTTAGGGGTGCTTGTGTTTCTCTCTCTTACTCTCTCTCTCTCTCTCTCTCTCTCTCTCTCTGTGTCTGATGGAAGACATAAATACAATTTTAAAAGTTTCTTTGCATTTTATGTTCCAGCTTAATATATATTGATTGTCTGTACTTGATAGCAGAAACTGAAAGATTGGAAGATGTAATAGCAGGGAAGGCAGCAGTAGATACTAGACACAGTATAGGAGCAGATGAGTAATAGGGAGTGGAAGGGCAGGGATCAGGAAAGAAACAAAGCATTTAATAGATGCAAAAATAAAAGGTTATCTGTTGATGATGATATATATGGTAATGTCTTTGACTTGACTAATAAGCATTGTGCTCATGCTAAGAAAAACCATGTTGTACACTGTAAAGCCATATAGAGATTAAATGTAAAAAAAAAAAGGAAGCAATTTCCACTTGTAAAAAACATATAAGAAAAAAGATCCTTTTAGATTTGCCTTTTTAGTTTTTTATTTATAATTTACATATAATAATTATACATGTTTATGGGGTACAGTGTGATGTTTTAATATATGTATACATTATATAAGGATCAAATCAAGGTAGTTGGCATATCCATGACCTCAAACATTTATCATTTTTTTGTGATAATAACATCCAAACTCCCTTGTAGAAACTTGAAATATAGAATATTAGCTGTAGTATTTGTCTCTTGAGAGTTTGATTATAATAAATTACAATATGAACCTCTTCCTTGGAATTCTTACTTGAAATTTACTTGAAATGCTTGAGGTTCTTAAATATGTAGATTCATGGGTTCCATCAAATTTTGGAAGTTTTCAACCTTTACTTCTTAAAATATTATTTAGGCTCTTTTGCATCTCTCATCTCCTTCTGCCTTCTGAGACATTTATTATGTTCACATTGGTATGCTCACTGGTAGCCTAAGGATGCATTCAAAGCTATTCATTTTTCTTAATACTTTTTTCTTTCTGGTCCTCAGAGTAGATAATTTCAATTGAACTATCTTCAATTTTGCTTTAGTTCTTTTTCTTCTGCTTTCTTAAGTCTGCTGTTTATTCCCTTGAGTGAAATTTTTATTTCAATTATTACACTTTTTGTACACATTTTGTTTCAGATTTCTATTTGGCGTCTTTTTTTGTTTTGAGAGAGATTTTTGTTATAGGGTGCGTATGCTCACCAGAAAGACGGAGAGAGACAGAGAAACAGAAAGAAAGTGAGAAATCACCCCCCCCCCCCCCCAGAGGGGATAGCCACGCCACAATCCCTTCTCCTTCTTTCTCTTCTCGGGATCTTGGGCACGCATGCACACGTGCCTGGCATGAGTTTAAGCCACCGAGGCCAGGACTCGAACCATGGTCGACTACATGGGAGTCCAGCGACATAGCCATTATGCCAACTGCTGGTCCCATATTTGGTACCTTTTAATAACTTTTATCTCTTTGTTGAGACTCTCTACTTAGTGAAATCTCATTCTCATGATTCTCTTTGATTCTATATCTATGATTTCCTTTATTTGCTTGAATATATTTAAGTCAGTGTATTTGAAAAATTGTCTGGTAAATCCAGTATCTGGGCTTCTTTAGGAATATTTCTTGTTAACTTATTTTTTTTTCCTTTTTTTTTCTTTTTCCTTTCTTTCTTTCTTTTCTTTCTTATCTCTCAATGTTTTGTCACTTTTTTACTCAAAGCTGGATACTTTGAACCTGGAAATTAGCTCCTTTTCCACTCCTAGAGTTTGTTGCTGCTATTTGTAGCTTTTGTTTACTTACTTGACTAAAGTTGCAATGGTTGTACTTTATTATGTGTGACAGTTGTTCTATTAGCTTGTATTTCAATAGCTTAATGATAAGTGCTAGTGATTTGAAAGAAACTTCTGTAAATACTTGATGCCATCCACCCCCCTCCAAAAAAAAAAAAAAAAACAGATCAGAAAAGAAAAGAAAAGTAGGATCCTAGACTTTCATGATTGGCTCTAAGTTTGAGGCATTCCTTAAACACTTTGCTTGACCATCCGTGCCTCTGCCTTTACTTTTACTTTCTGCTTGTGTGGACACGCAACATCAATAAGAGGTCAAAATTTATGGTTTTTTAGGTTTCATAGAACATGTGTCTAGCTCTAGGCAGGCAAGTAGGTTTCTGAATTCCCTGGTATATAGGGGAGCATTTGAAAGCGCGTATTGCCCCCATGTATCTAATCGCCTTTTCCTTTCTGGAAATTTTTGCAATCCTGCTAGTTGCCCTGTCTGTTATACCATGTCCTAGGCAAGTGCATCCAGATTATTCTTATAAATGTTTGCTGCTGCTACTGTGGAAACTGATTCTGCACTGAGAATTTCAGAAAAGAGCAAAATAAAGTCAATCTCTCATAGAGCTGTCAGGCAGATAAAAATATGCAACGTAATTATTTCAGAACAGGGTTCTTATTAGAAATCTGGTATCAGCAAGTAGCAGCAGTAATGCAATCCATCCACACCATACCCACTTTCAAGCTGAAGAGGTGGAGATAGTAAATAGTCAAGTAAAAGTGACACAATCTTACAGTATTGAAATTTAGCAGCTTATTTCTGTTTTTTATTTATTTATTTATTTTTGTTTAGATTTGAGGGTTCAATAAAAGGAGATATGATCATCTTTGTAAGTAATCACTGCTTCAGCAGATGGATGACTTTTTGGAGTTGTCTGCTTCACCATGTTCAGCAACATTATTCTATATCATTCCCTTTTATTGCTGAAAAATGTCTCAAAAATACTACATACTTTTATCATTTTTGCCAGTTGATGGCCATATAGATTGTTTTCATATTTTGTATATTATACTCATTTCTGCAGTGAATGTGCATGTACAAGTTTTTGTGTGAACATCTATATTCAGTTATCATGAGCGTATGTGTATGAGTACAATTGCTGTGTCATATGGTAATTCAAAGTTTCACTTATTGAGTAAACTCAAAACTGTTTTCCAAAGCCAACCTCACCATATTACATTCCCTCCAGCAATAAAAGAGAGTTTACATTGTTCTACATCCTCAACACTTGTTATTGTCCATCTTTTTTATTTTAGTCATCCAAATGGGTGTGCAGTGGTATCTTAAGATATTAATTTGGGGAGCCAGCAATTAGTGTAATGGCTATGTTGCTGGACTCCCATGTAGTCAACCGAGGTTCGTGTCCCGGACCCGGTGGCTTAAAACTCACGCCGGGCGCGTGTGCGTGCATTCCCAAGATCCTGGGAGGAGAATGGAGGAGAAGGGATTGTGGCGTTGCCATCCCCCCTGGGGGGTGATTTCTCGCTTTCTATCTCTCCGTCTCTGTCTGTCTGGCGAGCGCATGCGCCCTATAGCAAAAACCTCTCCAAAAAAAAAAAAAGATATTAATTTGGATGCTTTTATGGCTAGTGACATTGAACATCATTTCATGTGCTTGTGTTCTTTGAAGAAATGTTTATTCAAGTCCTTTGCCCATTTTTTACTAGACGGTTTTTTTGTTGTTGTTAAGCTGTGTTTTTTATGTATTGTATACATAAATCGCTTATTAAATATACAATTTGAAAGTATTTTATACCATTCTTTGAGTTGACTTTTTACGTTTTTTAGAGATTTTTTTCTATAGGGTGTGTATGCTTGCTGTAGTAACAGAGAGAGACAGAGAGACAGAAAGCAAGAAATAATCCCTAACAGAGGATGGGCGTGTCTCAGCCCCTTCTCCTGCATTCTCTTCTTAGAATTTTGGACATGCACGCACATGCACCCAGTGTGAGTTTTAAGCTGCCAGGTCTGGGACTTGAACAGCAGTCAACTACATGGGAGTACAGCCACATAAACATTACTCTATCTGCTGGTTCTGTCTTTTTACTTTTTTGATTGAGTCCTTTGAAGCTCAAAAATATGTTCATTTAATTTTAACTGTGACACTGTCTAATTTATTTATTACATTTATTTGTATGTTTGTTTTTTAAAGATTTATTTATTTATTTATTTCCATTTGTTATTGTTATTTTTTTTTTCTTTATTTGACAAGAGAGAGAAAGAGAGAAAGGGAAAGTGAGAAAGCAAGCCACCAGGTCCAGGACTTGAACCTTGGTTGGCCATGTTGAAATCCAGTGCCCTTATCTAGCACACTACCTACTGGCCCCAAAAGTATGGCATTATTTGTATGTTTAAATCATAGCTTTGTAGTCAGTGCTGAAAGTAGAAATCCTCCAACTTCATTGTTCTTTTAGAAAGAATTGTTTGCCTATTATTTTCATTATAAGTTTTAGAATCAAGTTGACAATTTCGAATAAAGAAAAAAAGCAGCTAGGTGTCCAGCTGCGGTGGCAAACATGAAGACACTAATCTTCAGAGGCTGGGACCACATGGGAGATTCAAATGTGAGTTCTGGTCCAAACTAGGGGCTAGGAGTCATGGTGTGCCCCTGTAGTTGACTGTGGTTTGAGTCCCAGACCCGGCGGCTTAAAGTCAAACAGTCATGTGTTCATGTGCCCAAAATCTCAAGAGGAGAATGGAGAAAGGATTGTGGTGTAGCCATCTCCCCCAGAGCGGTGATTTTTCACTTTCTTTCTCTGTCTCTTTCTGTCTCTCTAGTGAGTACATGTGCCCTATAACAAAAATCTCTCAAAAGAAAACAAAGCAAAAACAAGGAAACTGATTATATAGATTAATATGATATTTGCTTTTAGCTTGTCATCTTAAAGTTTTCCTTGAGAAGGTTCTCAAAATCATTTATATAAAAGTACAGTGCATTTGGTTGTAAATTATAATTCTAAGAATTAACCACATTTATTAAACAAACAAGTTGCTATGATATACTTACAATGATATAAAATCAATTGTAGGTCCTAGATACACTGTGGGAGGAGGGTGGGAAATAAGGGAGGGTGAGAGGATGGAAATCAAGGTAGAAAAAAAGCAAAACATTTAAGGGACACAAAAATGGAAAATTATCTGTTGATGATAATGTGTATAACAATAACTTTAACTGGACTAACTGGACTAATATACAGTATATTTATGCTGGGAAAATTCATACAAACTGTAATGATATAAAGTATTTGAATATATAAAAATGATAAACTGAAAAAAAACATACACAGAAGTCTGAATAAAAAAAGATATAAAATCATTAGTATGTCAATCATTTTCTTAAAAACATATTGCTTTTGGTCATATACTGAATTGAGACACAAAGCCTGCATTCTTTTTCTTTTTCTTTCTTTCTCTCCTTTTTTTTTTTTTCTTTTTTTTTTTTTTTTTTTTTTTTTTTTTTTGGAGAGATTTTTGCTATAGGGCGCGTGCGCTCGCCAGACAGACAGAGAGAGACAGAGAGATAGAAAGCAGGAAATCACCCCCCAGGGGGGATGGCCACGCCGCAATCCCTTCTCCTCCATTCTCCTCTCGGGATCTTGGGCACGCACGCACACGCGCCCGGCGTGAGTTTAAGCCGCCGGGTCCGGGACTCGAACCGCGGTCGACTACGTGGGAGTCCAGCGACATAGCCATTACGCTAACTGCTGGTCCCCTCTTTCTTTCTCTCCTAAATGGCATAATAATGTCATATTAATTATTTTGATCTAGGTATACAAGATATCTTTCCATTATTTAGGTCTTTTTTTTTTAATTTGATAGAGAACATGTGTGCTCACCAGACAGAGGCAGGGACACGGAATATGAGAGAGAGGGAGAAAGCACTCCACAATGGGGTGTGGTCATGCTGCAACCCCTTCTCCTCCATTTCCTCATCCTATTGGGATCTGTGGCATACACACACATACACCCAGCATGTTTTGCAAGCCACAAGGTCTGGAATTTACACTGCATAGTCAGCCATGTGGGATCTGGCTTTCTTAAATATCAGGCCACAGGCTGGCCCAGGTCTTCTCTAATATCTCTGAATTATGTTCTACAGTTTCAGGGTAAAAATCTTTTATTTATTTTTAGAAAATTTTGTCTTAGTATTTTATTTTTAATGTTTTTATTATATATGGGATTGTTCGCAAACATTTGGATTATTGATACTCTATAGATACAGGATTTATTTCTGGATATATATCTTGTTTATTAATTCCAGTATTTCTCCGTGTGTTTCTTAGAATTTTCTGTACAATATTGTGTCATCTGCCAACTGAGATCAGCGTACTTGTTCCTGTCCAGTCTGGATGTCTTTTATGCATGTTTCTTGTTTAAGTGTCTTTGCTTGAGTCCCTAGTACAATAGTAAATACAAAAGTTGACAGTAGAGACATTCTTGTCTCGGTACTGATGTTGTAGAAAAACATCAAGTCTTTAGTCATAAGTTAGGTATAATGTTAGCCATATTTTACAGGTGCTCTTTATCAGATTTAGGAAGTTCCCTTTATTATAACATTGTTGAGAGTTTTCGTAACAAAGCTATATTGAATTTTGTCAGATGTTTTTATTGTTTCTTTTGAGAAGAGCATATGATTTTTGTCCTTTATCCTATTGACATAGTGTATTACATTAATTGATTATTGGATGTTAATTAAACCTAACCTTTTTTTGGATTAAATTTCACTTAGTCATACTGTTCAATCCATTTTATATGCCATGGTATTCAGTTTACCAGTATTGTGTAAAATACTTTTTCATTTATATGTATAGAGATATTGATCTGTTAATTTTTTTTCTTGTGATGTCTTTGTGTGGTTTCAATATAAAGGTAACAATCACCTCATAGAGTTATTTGGAAACGTTTCCTTTACTATTGGCTGCCATGTCTTGAAGGATTTTTGTTAATTACGGCCTAAACACTTATTGAATTTCATAGTGTATCTTAAAGAGGCTCTTTAATGCCATTTTACTTGAAGTATGACAAAGAGAAAGCACACATAAATGTATAGATCAGACACATTTTACCAAGTAAACACATTCATATAACAATTGTTCATATCAATAAATATAATCTTACCAGAACAATAGAAGATTCTTTTGGTGCCAGTCATTAACAATGACTACTTCTAACTTGTAGATAATATTCTGATTTCTAATACCATAGCTTACTTTTGCTTGTTTTCAACATGTACATGAAGGCAGTGATTAAATGTAAGTAGAAAAAAATAAGTGAAAAGAGAAATTTACATAAAGGGATCCTAAAATATGTACTATTTTGTGTTTCTCTTCATTAATTTATACTACGCTAATAAAGTTCATTTTGTTCAATGTATTAACAGTTTATTTCCATTGTCGTTTAGCATTATTATGGACAAATATATCACATTTTATTCTATTCTTGACACACATTTAGACAGTTTCAATTTTAGGCTCTCATGAATAGTACCACAGTGAAGATCCTTGTACATGTACATTGGTGAACAGATATGTACAAAATCCCTTAGTATATGCTTTGAAGTGAAATTTTTGAGTCTTAGATAAAGCATGTGATCAATTTAAGTAGACACTTTTCAAATTTTCAATCCCTACAGTTATATACAGAGTTCTAGTTGATTCATATCTTTTCAAATACTTGATACTATTAATTTCCTTAATTTTAGGCATTCTACTTAGCATATAGAGGTATCACATGATTCTGATTTGTAGTTTCTGATCACTAACAATGTTGTGTATCTTTTCATCTAATTATGAGCTATTTTTATCTTTTATGGTTTCTGCTTAGTTATATGGTTCATCTTTATACTTTGTTGTATATATATATATATATATATATATATATATATATACACACACACACACACATAAACTCTTTCCAAAGAAAGCTGTAGACACTATAACATACTACTCTAGTGTAAGCCTAAGGCACCATACAAAAAAAATCATCTTATATGAACAAAATATCACTACTATATTAGTAGAGTCTATACCACAAATCAGATTGTGAATTCCTTTAAATATAAAGCATTGCTTAAATTTCTACTGCTAATTGGAATGTAGAAAGCTGTAAAGAGTGCTGCTCCCACACAAACAACAAGAAAAAGCTAGAGAAACTACAAAATTTAACTTTTCTTGATCCATCAGAGAGCTCAAGTTTCAAGGCAGCAAAATAGCTTGCATTTCAAGAAAGAAATACATCTCTTCAAAGACAGATGAGATGTGTAAATTGGTTTACTGGTTGTGGGGTAAGAGAATAATGGGCTGGAACCAGTAGATGTTGTAATGTTTACACTTATGGACTTCCACATAGTCAACCCTGGTTAGGGTCCCTGATCTGACAGCTTAAAACTCATGCCAGGAATGCACATCACCCCTGGGGGGGATGATTTCTCACTTTCTATCTGTTGTTCTCTGTCTCTCCAGTGAGCACACATGCTCCATAGCAAAAATCTCTCTTAAAACAGAAAAAAAAGAATGATAGGGGCAGCTGCCACACAAACTGGTAAGAAAATATAAGCTGAACTAATACAAAATTATTGGAAAGTAAATGGAGACTGGTATTCAGTGTGGAATAGCTGTGGGTCCCAGACACAGAGAGAACATGCACTTGCTTGAAGGCAGTTTTCATAGGTCTCCACTGAGTATTCATGAGAAAGATCGAGGCAGGGCAGGAGAATATACAAAACCCTCCTTGCTGATGCAGGTGTGCAGGAAGTGAGCTTCTGCTATTTACTGTCAGGTTTAATCCCACCTCTGCCCTTTTCTCTCTCTCTAAAGAAGTTAAGGACTTAAGTAGGAAGGGAGAGAAACAGTAAATCTTGTTGCCCCTAAGATATAGGCAGAAACACATTCTTGGTCATGGAATTGATTTTACTATTTTTTCTACCTTTTATTAGTTTGAATTTTTTGTTTGTTTTTAATTTGCCATACAGCATATATGCTTGCCAA
Source organism: Tupaia tana (assembly GCA_026018925.1). Taxonomy (NCBI): domain Eukaryota; kingdom Metazoa; phylum Chordata; class Mammalia; order Scandentia; family Tupaiidae; genus Tupaia; species Tupaia tana. The sequence continues at coordinate 27,171,158 of JAKSZU010000009.1, forward strand.
AGAAAGACAGAGAGTCAGTGGAGAGAGAGGGAGAAAGCACTCCTATAATGGGGCATGGTCACTCCACAATCCCTTCTCCATTTCTCTTTTCTGTTGGGATTTTGGGCATGCCCACATGTGCTTGTGCGTGCCCATGCCCAGTATGATTTTGAAGCTGCTAGTATCAAGGTTCAAACCACGTAGTTGACTCTGTGGGACCTGGCTGCCTTAACCACTAGGACATGGAGACAGTCCTGAAATTTTCTATAACTATCAAATTCTATTAGTTTACCATAAATTCCTAATGAAAGTCATATTGGTTTCTGGTGATCATCACATTCTTATAATGTGATGCTTATAAACCATGTATGAGCCATTGTAGGTTTTTTTCTATGAATGTGTTTCAAACAAATAGGTCTTTAAATGTAAATATCTTTTCCCATTTTAGGAAATTAATAGATTTAAACTTTCTGACTTCCATTGAACCTGACTTTATAGTCAGTTAGTTGTTGGCATAACAGAAATATTATAATAGTTTAGTCCTCAAAGCAGCACACTTAGATTATGTTTAAAGGAGATACATGTTCAGAGTTTAAAATTTCCAATGCAGATTCAAGGACATGCTCAAAGCATCTGGAAAAATCTTAGCTTATACTATTTTAACCAGATACATTTATTTATGTTTAAATATCTGCAGTGAAAGCAAAGTTATGGATCGTTGAAAAGTAAGTGTATTATTATTATTATCATTATTATTATTAAATTTCCAAAGGGTGTATGCACTTGCTAGAGACACAAAGAAAGAGAAGGAGAGAGAAGTCCCCCCACAGTGGAGCATGGTCCTGCGTCAATTATTTCTCCATCTTTCTATCTTGTTGGGATTTGGAGCAAACACAAACATGCACACAGTTTATTTTTTAAGCCTTCAGGGCCAGGACTTGAACTGTGTTCAGCCATGTGGGCTCCAGCTCCTTTAACCATTAGATCACACGGTTTGCCTATAACTGTATTATTGATAAGCTTTCAAATTATCCTGGCCTTTTATTTAGTGATAAAATTTTAAATAATCAGATTTATGATGGGATCCAAAATAATTATATCCATATGGTTTCTTACAGGGAACATATTAAAGTAGATACAGTCTTTGCACAACTGCTGCAGGGCATGCAAAAGCTCTAAACAAAGACTTCACCTGCTGCTGGGCTTTACAGATAGAAGCAATCTGAGCATCAGTCAGAGAAGGCCAGGAGGTGCACCAGAGCTGAAACACACTGCTTTTCTTCCCCTAAAAGGATAAGCACAGAAAGGCTACTGAGGTGTTGTCCAGCAGAGACACCTGGTCAGCTTGATGCCAGCTTTTATTTGTCTTTTGTCAGTCCACAACCCTTCCCCTTGTGATATCCTAGCTCTTTACTCTCGGGCACGGGCAGTTTCTCCCAAACTAAAAGGTTCTGTAGTCTATCCTATACCCAATGCACTGGTATACACAACAGTGAAAATATTAATTCCTTAAGGTGAATTTTGATGAGAGAAAACTGGTAGTTTTAAATAAATAAGTTTTCCTCAAAGGTAATTACTATCTCATTTCAGGTGAAAAGCTGCCAAATGAGCATGCATAATCTTTTTTAAACCAGAGTGGTTACATGAGTTCATTTTTGAGACATTCTCTATGGAGGTCTCCAAAATCTTTCTGAATAAATTCAGTTTTGTTATCTTTGTTGACATTTTTACTTCATTACCTAAAATGAAACTAACTTCGTAAAATATGGATAATTACAAGTGGTGTCATTTTGGTGAAGATCTGTACTCTGTTTTGTATCTGAAAGCATTGTTAAAATAAATATTTTTCACACCAGGATTATCCCTTCCAGAATCTCAAGATATCTTTCATTTTGTACATTTGCATAGTAAAATTTTCAAAACTGGGAATCAAAAATAGTGTTAGTACCTTTTAGAAAACCAGTATAATTTTTACCAATGAATTAGAATAATAGGACAGGAATTAGAAGAGTAGATCAATTCTTTCAAATTGGCATTATTAATCATTCATATATATTCTTTGTGTCTTACTCAGGCTGCAATAGATTAGATGAAAGTTAGACCTGTGTTGAACTTTAGACACATTATTGTTTGCAATATATATATAAACTCAAAAATTGTATGGTACATTGGAACCTTAATAATTTATCCATGCTATTTTAAATATTCAATTTTAGTCAAGATTTGAGTAATGCCATTTACTTTTTGACAGTTATGACCCTGGATAAGAAAATCTACAGCAAATAATACTAGGACATCTGATGCTATGTCACACGACAGGCAATGTTGTCTTCATTATAGAATCCTGTTTAGTTTGGTGCATGTTCAATGCACCCAGAAAATGTTTTCCACCATGCACAAGAGCTATGTGAACCATTATTTCTCTTGTATTGCGTTTATTAGTCACCCTATGACACTGTTATTTTAGTGTCAGCGAGATATTCTAATTTTTTAAAAGGATAATACATCAAAATCCATGTAATCCTACAGCCATGATTTTCTTCAGTGTGCCTTCACCAAATGTTTGCATTTTGATTTTTTTGTTGTTATTTTAAATATCTTGAGAAACTATCAACTTCATTAGTTTAAGAATCAAGATTAAAACTGACTCCTGCACCTACTATTTTATTCTGTGGGTAGATTATTTTTAATGACAATTTATAATTCTAGGTATTTATTATACAGGTGTTTCTCATCCGACCTCCCTCTAGCATTCATCATTAAAACCCAGTTTAAGGGCCAGCAAGTGACATGGTAGTCAGCATACTGAACTCCTACATGACTATGGTTCAAACCCCAGATCCAGACGTCTGAAAATCATGCTGGGCAAGTTTGCATGAGTACCAAAAATCCCAAGAGGATAATAGAACAGAAGGAATTGCAGTGTGACCATTCTCCCTGGGGAGTGATTTCTTACTTTCCTACTCTCTGTTACTCTGTTCTTCCTGGTTTGTGCACATGCCCTATCACAAAACTTTAAAAAGAGAAAGAGATTAAAAAAAGAAGTCACTAGGTATATGGGAATCCCCATATGCCCTAGGGCAAAATACCTGCTGGAGAGCTTGATCTCTTTCTAATAAAGCTACCCTGCCATTGCTAATTCTCCTAACTCAGATGAGAATTTAGTGATGCTTTTTAATTTTTAAGCATTATTTATTTTATTTTATTTATTATTAGTATTATTTTTTAATTTTCTATAGAGCATGTGCGCTCACCAGGGAGAGACAGAAGGAAAGTGAAAAAGCAAGCTGCTAGGTCTGGGACTCAAACCACAGTCGGCCATGTGAGAGTCCAGTGCCTTGATCACCATACCACCTGCTGTTCCTGTGAAGTTTTTTAATAAAAAGTAACCATACACAGATAAAAATAAACCTTTAAAGGGTCCAGCAGTTGGCATAATGGCTGGGTCACTGGACTCCCATGTAGTCGACCACGATTTGAGTCCCGGGCCCTGTGTCTTAAACTCACGCCGGGTGCGTGTGCATGCGTGCCCAAGAACCCGAGAGGAGAATGGAGGAGAAGGGATTGCGGCGTGGCCATCCCCCCCTGGGGGGGGTGATTTCTCACTTTCCGTCTCTCTGTCTCTGTCTTTCTGGCGAGCGCATGTGCCCTATAATAAAAACCTCTCCAAAAAGAAAAAGAAATAGACCTTTAAAGTGTTCTATAGTGGCAGGAACTTCTCTGCACATCCATTCTATATTGATGGGAATCGAATTTTTTTTTTTTAATTTAAAAAAGGCTATTTCCGGGAACCAGCAGTTAGCGTAATGGCTATGTCGCTGGACTCCCACGTAGTCGACCGCGGTTCGCGTCTCGGACCCGGTGGCTTACAACTCACGCCGGGCGCGTGTGCGTGCGTGCCCAAGATCCCGAGAGGAGAACGGAGGAGAAGGGATTGCGGCGTGACCATCCCCCCTAGGGGGTGATTTCTCGCTTTCTGTCTCTCTGTCTCTCTCTGTCTGTCTGGCGAGCGCACGCGCCCTATAGCGAAAAAAACCTCTCCAAAAAAAAAAGGCTATTTCCATGACACATATGATCAAGTAATTAATTTCGAATTAGTGACAAGATTAGATATGCATGCATTATGTACATACTCAACTTGTATTATATTCTCATGCTGAGCAATGTCACTATAAAAGTATTAAAGCCTGTATTTAAGTATGATTTTAGATTTTTTCTTAAATAGCTGACAATATCTGTATTAAAATATATATTTACATTTTCTGTGTTAAGCGTCTCATATCAATTAAAGATGGTAGGGACAATTAAGTCATAAGGACTGCACAAAATGAACTAAGAAAACATATAAGCAGGTGTCTTTAGTGGGTCAGCATTTGAAAATGTATCTTCCTTTGGAATATTAAGAAATCAGCTCATATATATTTCTGTGCACTGTCCACTTCCTACTTTGTAACTATCCAGGGCAGTTTCTCTTCTGTTTGACAAAAACAATATTTATTTATAATGGTTGACTTCCAGACCTATGATAGTAAGTTACATAGAATTCTGCATCAGTTAGTAGCAGAGTAGTATTCATTAGATGTAGAAATTAGAGACTAAAAAGGCAAAGACCTGTGCTTGAGCAAGTACTTCAATCACCGTTATATTATATAGCTATAATTTTCACAATGAAAAAGACAATGGTTAGCAAAGCTTTCACTGTCAGAGACACAGCTGTGGTCTCTTATGCTCAAGAAATGTATTTGTCAGGACATACTGTTCATAAAAATATTTCCAGTTTTGAAATAGATTACAAATTCTGTTTGTGAAAAATGCATAACTATGTGGAGACAGTGAGCCACTTTATTCACTTTATGCTTGCCCATTTTATTGGAGTATAATACATTTTGTACATGCATATTGGGTTGTCAGGAAAGTCATGATGCGTTTTTGCATAGAAATACAGAAAAATACGTCATGACTTTCCCAACTACCTAATATATATAAAAATATGCATAAAAATACATACAGATGCATATACATACATATGAATACATAAAAATGCTTGCAACTAGCATACCACTTGTTTAATTTTCACAACGGAACACAGCTATGTACATAACAGTGTAAGAAACAAAAAACCACCAGCACCACAAAGTCATCATCATACCACCTGCCAGTCACCAACTCCTAAAAGTAACCACTAATCTGACACTTTACAGATTGGTTTTGCCTATTACACTTTACACAAGATGAATGATACATTATAAAATCTTATGTGCCTTTATTCTTCTCTTCAAAATTGCTGTGAATTTTAGAGATCCATTCATATTATTGACTTTAGTTCTACATCGTTCATTCTCATTGCTATATAGTATTCCATTGTAGAAAAATACCAGAAGTATCCATTCTATATTGATGGGGATTTGGGTAGCTTCCAGCTTGTTTCTTAAGAATAACGCTGCTATAAGAGAGCAGTACATGCCTCTTCAGGCAACAAATACATCTATTCTGGGTATATACTTAGAGTGGAAATGTTTCATCTTTTTCATTTTAGTCATTCTGGTGAGTATGTAATCATAGCTTACTACAGTTTAAGTTTGTAATTACCTGGTAACTAATGAGATTAAGCAACTGTTCATATGCTGTTTGGCCATCTGGATATTCTTGATTGTAGAGCTATGTTTAAGTCTTTTACCAATGTGTTTATTAAATTGCTATATAGTTCTTATTTCATTGGGGGAGTTCTTTACATATTCTTTTTTATATAAAGACTTATTTACTTGGGATCAGTAGATGTGCAATGGTTACATCGCTGAACTCCCATGTATCGACTGTGGTTCTAGTCTCTAGTCAGTGGCTTAAAACTCACATTGGGTGTGTGTGCGGGTATGCCCAAAATCCTGAGAAGAGAATGGAGGAGAAAGTATTGTGGCATGGCTATCGCCCTGGAGGCTGATTTCTTGCTTTCTGTCATGCTATCTCTGTTTCTCTGGTGAGAACAAGCACCCTATAGCAAAAATCTTTCTCAAAAATTAAAAAAAAAAGAATTATTTAATTTTATTTATAAGTCTTGCAATGGAAATACATATATAGCATGTATTATGTTTGTTTGTTTTTAGTTTTGGTATAGGACATATGTGCTTGCTGGAGAGGGAGACAGAGTGAGAGCAAGAGTGAGAGAGAGAGAAAGAGAGAGAGAGAGAAAGAAATCACCCCCCAGGGAATTTTGGACACATATCCACATGCACCCGATATGATTTTCAAGCCCCTAAGTCTGGAACTCAAACCATTAGGTTGGCCACATGGGATCCAGCCACCTTAACCTACATGTCAACTACTGGACCCAAATATATGTATTTCATATACAATGTAAATTTAAATTATATGTAATACTTATAAAACTACATAAATATTTATTTATGTACTTCTTTTATTCATGCATTACATAATATTATATATTATACATTGACTGACTGTATGAATAAATGTTTTATATATAATATACAGTTACATATAATATAAATATTTATACATTTTATATTTTTATAGCTATATATAATATACATGAATAAATATTTATATTATAAATCACATAATATTTGTATATTGCTATGAATATATTTGTATTATATACACTTGTAAATTCATACAATTTATTATAATATATTTTATATTATAGAAATGTACAAATATATAACTAAAATATATTTACATATGAATATATAATATAAAATAAAAAATATCCAATAATTAATTTTTTTGGCAGAAAAAGGATATCCCATGTGTATAGATGGCTATGTCTGGCTGGGAGAAGACGGCAGTCTCCACAGGAGTTAAAGTTCTTCATGATTTTCGCTTGTTGGAAGAACTAGAAGAAGGACAAAAAGGAGATGGTACTATTTGCTGGGACCTTAAAGATAATGAAAACATGACACAAGGAGGACAGGCATGATTATTGGTCCACCAAGGACAAATTATGAAAACAGAATAAATAGCCTGAAAGTAGAATGTGGACCTAAATACCCAGAAGCTTCTCCATCAGATTTGTAACAAAAATTCATATCAATGCAATAAATTAATCCAGTGGGATGGTGGATGCATGGAGCATACCAGTGTTAGAAACATCACAGAACTCTTACAGCATTAAAGTCGTCCTTCAAGGGCTACGATGTCTAATGATGCCCGAAGAAAATATGAAGCTTCACAGCCACCAGGAGGACAAACATACAACAATCAGAAATCAGAAATACTCATTATTGGACAGGGTTTTGACTGGAATATCATATCTGAAGATTAAACCAGAAAACTATGGAACTAAGGTAGATCTCAAGTAAGCCAACAGAAGCTCTTGGAAAGATGGCCTGGTACCATAAACAGTTCAGCCTGGCAGAGAGGATTACAGAAGCTATGTGAAAGAATTCGTACCATAAAATAATATGTCAGTTAGCATAATGGCTATGTCGCTGGACTCCCATGTAGTCGACCGCGGTTCGAGTCCCGGACGCGGTGGCTTAAAACTCACACTGGGCACATGTGCGTGCATGCCCAAGATCCCGAGAGGAGAATGGAGGAGAAGGGATTGCAGCATGGCCATCCCCCCGGGGGCTGATTTCGCTTTCTGTCTCTCTGTCTCTCTCTGTCTGGCGAGCGCACGCGCCCTATAGGAAAAAAAAAAAAAAAAAAGCTAACAAACAAACAGAAAAACCTCTCCAAAAAAAAAATACAACAATTAATTTTAGAGGAGCTCAAATTTGTCTTAAATCAACAACCTTCTACTCATATAAATGTCTTAATTAAGTATCACAATGCAAATAACCATGCATAAGTAAAAGAATTCCAGCTGGAAATACGACTGGACATTGGTAAGAATATATTTAATATATTTTTTCGGGTGACATTATGTTTTGAGGCGACAAGAGGAAAAAGCAGCACAGTTTTTTTTTTTTTTTCTCTTGTTAAGGCACTGTCATTTAAATGTAAGCCTGGAGTACTCGAAATAGAATTCGACTTTTCAACATGAAAGCCTGGCAAGAAGTGTCAGATGGCAGTGGTGCAAGCATGTGCGTTTCTGAAAAGTAAAAAATCTCAATGAAGAAAAACAGAAATTGTGTGCTTCAGCCATCTCGCTTAGTGAAAGAGATGCAATCTAAATTGTTTAAGGTAGCAGGTACAATGAATATTGTCACAAATTGTGTTAATTTTTGAAGCAGTGTGCATGCTGACTACTAGTAGTATTAAAAATATGTTCAAAATTGATTAAATACCTGTATTTATAATAAAATATGTTGGAGGGTGTATAGAATTTCTGTTAAAAGCTGTTCCTCTGTTACATGTAACAGACATGGTAAATATTTGTTTACAGTTTTGTTTAACAAACTATGCATTTAAGTTGAAGTGAAGTCAACAGAAAGGAGATAGGTGTATGGATATGTGATTCCAAGATTAAAGTTACTCTTAAAGTGTAAGTAAAATGTGGAATGTGTCCTTAGGGAAAAAAAAAAAAGTTTTTATCAAGAGAGATTTTTGCTACAGGGCATGTGTACTTGCCGGAAAGACAGAGATACAGAAAGCAAGAAATAAACCTCCAGAGGGCATATCCACACCACAGTCAATCCCTTCTTCTCCATTCTCCTCTCAGGATATTGGGCAAGCATGTACACGCACCTGGCCTGAGTTTTTAGTCGCCAGGTCCAGGACTCGAACTGTTGTCGACTATGTGAGTCCAGTGACATAACCATTATGCCATATACTGGTCCTCATAAATTAAATTTCAATATTATATATATATATATATATATATATATATATATATATATGTGTGTGTGTGTGTGTGTATATATATGTATATATAAATACATAATATAAAGCCATGCATACTTATATGTAAATTATAAATATTAGATATACATATATTTATGTTATATATATTATATAAAGATATATCATATATAAATATATGTAATATGTAAACATAATTTTAATTAACATAAAATATACTATATATAATTATTTGTAATATATAAACATATGAATAAATATATAAAATATAATATGTTGGTATATACATATTTATATGTTTAGGAAAATTATCTTCAACTTTCAAAATGCTGTCTTTAAACTCCTTTGATGGTTTCTTTTGATGAACACATGTTCTTAATTTTAAAATATAGTCCAATTCATTAATTTTTTACTTTCAGACCTTGCGCTTTCTGTATCCCTTTGAAAGGAACCTATGCCTAATACAGAGTCATGAGAATGTTCTTATGTTTTTCTCTAAATGCCTTCTTTCTTTCTTTATTGAGAGAGATTTTTTCTATAGGGCACCTGTCCTCATCAGAGAGACTGAGAGACAGAAAGGGAGAAATCATCCTCTGGGGGCGATAACCAGGCCACAACCCTTTTTCCTCCATTCTCCTTTTAGGATCTTGGTCACACATACACATGCGCCCAGTATGAGTTTTAAGCTGCTGGGTCAGGACTAAAATCACATCGACCATGTGGGAGTCCAGCAACGTAACCATTACGCCATCTTCTGGTCTCATACATGCCTTCTTTTTGAACTTTCATGTTTAAATTTGTAATTCATCTGAACTTGGTTTTGCAGTAGGCCATGAAGTAGAATCTTGATACAGTTTTCTTTTCCTTTTTGATTTTGCCAAGGGTCCATGTATTTGAAGGCGAGAGACAGAGAAAGATACGGAAAATGAGAAAGCATCCCCCTTATGAAGGATGATCATGCCTCAATTTTTCCTCTTCCATTTCTCTCTCCTATCAGGAGTTTGGGTACACACACACACACACACAGACACACACACACACGTGCACACCCAAAATGTTTCTCAGACTGCCAGGTCTGCGACTCAAACCATGAGGTCAGCAGTGTGGGATTCAACTGCCTTAACTACCAGGTTGCAGGCTGACCTGATACAGTTTTTTTTTTTTTTTTCAGGTATATTTTTAATTGATCACACCATTTATTAGAAAGACCATTGTTTCCTTACCCTAAGAAATTGTCTTGAGGTATAAATAGGTTCATCTACCTACTATTTGGGACTTGAAGCATGGTTGACTACGTGGGAGTACAGTGACATAACCATTACACCATTTCTGGTCCCTCAGGTATCCTCTTACAATAACAAAAATCAGACCAGGACATTACTATATTCACTTTTATGAAGCAAGAGCTCTGACTCTATAATCTTTATTTTTCCTATGTCAGCTAATTCACCGTTAGAGTCAAGAAGTGGGGATTGGAGTGGGGAGAGAACGCTAGAGAGATACGAGAAAGCACCAAAAAGTTGAGAAAACTTGGACATTCCTGCTTTCCTTGTTTTTGTTTTTGTTTTTTACCTTAGGAATGATCCTTTACGAAAAATAGTTATTTGTATTAGTATCAACCAACTTTTGGAACTCTTACACATTACTTTATTGTTTCTCTGTAGAGGCATTAGCTCTACCTAAGCAATTAGTCATTCTTTAGTGCTCCAAACCCAGTTCTATGAGCCCTGCCTCCAGACTTTTGAATTCTCATAACCCAGCATCTTCCATTACTTCTCATAGATAGTATCTTATTTTTGTGTCACTACTTCTGTCCTTCTGTCTTACATCTATGCTAGCTTTCTTTTCTTCTTTTTTTTTTGGCCTATTTAATCTGTCAATACTTGCATAAACAAATCCACATGTTAAATACATCTATTGAAATCCTTGATTTACTTCCTGTTTTCTTGACTGACTCATACCACAGATACTACACTGTATGATATAAGACTTAATACTAATTATGTTGGACTGTAGTTTTTCAATTTTCACTGCCTTAGGTTGAATCCTTACTGTCCATATTTGCATTATTATAAATTGTATTCTGATACTAAAAAAAAAAGATTTTACCTTAGAATGTCAAAATTAGTCATGAATTTAATTAACATAAACCCAACATACACACACACAACACTAAATGAGAAAATGTCATATTAGATAATCCTTTGGAGGCATGTTACATAATTGAGTGTGTTACCAACTGGTCATGGCATTAGATATAAACATAGTTATCACATTTGCATAAGATGGTAGAAAGTAAGAAAAGTCAAGTAGTATATCAGGGTATATATTAATTACTGACTTTTTAAAAATTAGTTAATAATAGGTTGAATTTTAATCAACTTTTAAGTATGGATTGAAAAAACAGCAATGCCACTCATGATTCTGTCATTAGAAATACATTCTTCCATTTTTGAGATATGACCTCTTTTTGAAGGTAAATGACCTTGTGATGAGAAAATAGTACAGAATTTTGCATGAATTGTGATTTAGCCTCATTGGACTCACTGTCTTCTTCTGTAAGACAAATACAATAATAATTAGTATCTACATAATAGGGTTGTTTTAAGGATTAAATGAGGAAACAAAGTAGTCTGTATAATAGTTGATAAATATTTGACAATCAGTGTCAACTATTTTCATGATAGTTATGATTATCACCCATTAACTTTTATTACAGTCTCTTACTCCATGTTTGAAATTACCAGAGCAGACAACCTGATCATCACAGTATACACAATTGCTATACTTGGGGATGAGTTGGCATTATGCAGACTTCTTTGAACTACTCCTGTGAATGAGTAGGGGAATTCTCAGAAAGAATAGGATGAGTGTTTGGATGATGCAGATTAATGGTGACCTATTTACACAGGATCATGCTGATAAACTTGTATTTTTTTTATAAGCAATGGTAGTTTTCAAAGATTATAAATTAATGGAGTGATATTATCAAGTTGACATTTTAGAACTATCACTCCTAGTTTTCCATAGAAAATATCCTAAGAGGCGCTGAGAATGAGTCTTGACTATAATTCTCTAATTTGTTGTATAACTTCAATTGAAATTGCTTTATATAATGAACCCAGGAATTATACTAAGGCTTTTCTAAGCAACTATAGTCCCCAGTACAAAACTGGTGCATATAAAGTGCTGAATAAATTAATTTATTGTTAGAGTCACTATATTTGTTATTCATTCCAGACCTCTATGCCATTTGTAAATGCACTTAACAAGTTATTCTATAGTCTAGAAGTTACAGAAAAAGATTTTGCATATTCTAAATTTATTTCCATTTCCTTACAACTTACTATTGTGTATCCTGGTTCTATTGACAGTTGTAGGGCAACATTTTTTTTTAATTGCCAAAGGATGTGTGTGTTCACTAGAAAGAGAAAGAGAGACACACAGAGAGAGTGAGGAAGAGGAAGAGAGCACCCCCAATGGGGTGTGGTAATGCTACAACCCCTTTTCCTTCATTTCTCCATCCTGTCAGGATTTTCTGCATACATGTACTTGTGTCTGGTGTGCTTTTCAAGCCATTAGGGCTGGGATTCAAACTGCAGTCCATCATGTAGGATCCAGCTCCCATAACCACTGTCTACAGGTTAGTCCTACAATAAATTTTCAAGGACAATATTCTTGGGATCAGCAAGTGGCATAGTGGTTAGATTGCTGGATTCCCCCTATGGCTAGAGTACCAGACTTGGTGGCTTAAAAATCACATTGTGTGTGTGTGGGGTGGGGGGGTGTGCATGCAAAATGCTAAGAAGAGAATGGAGGAGAAGGGATTGTGATGTAGCCATTCCCCCTTGGGGAGGATTTCTCACTTTATGTCTTTCTGTCTTTCCAGTGAGTGCAACCACCCTATTGCAAAAAATATCTCAAAAAAGAAACAGAAAAAAGAAAATCACACAGGGCACATGTGCATGCGTGCCCAAGATCCCAGAAGGAGAATGGAGGAGAAGGGATTATGGCATGACCATCCACCCTGGGGGATGATTCCTCATTTTCCCTTTCACTGTCTCTGTCTCTCTTTCTCTCTTCCTCTCCCTCCAGTGAGCTGACGTGCTCTATGGAAAAAATCTCTTAAAAAAAAGAAAAACAGTATTCTCATACCATTATAATTAAAAACTACACTATATAAATATTGTATCAAAATGATGCATATCTTATTAATTCTCCAGGAAATATTAGATCACATAAAATGCTTTTTAAAACTAAAATGTTTAAAGTATAATACATTTTTAAATGATTTTTTCCATTGAGTGCATATACTCACCAGAGAAAGAGACAGCGGGAGGGAAAATGTGAAATCATCCCCCAGGGGTTATGGCCACACCATAATCCGTTCTCCTCCAGTATCCTCCTGGGATTTTGAGAATGCATGCTCATGTGCCCAGAGTGATTTTCAAGCCATTGGATCCAAGACTTGATCCTTGGTTGGCCATGTGGGAGTCCAGTGCCTTATCTATTATACCACCTGCTAGCTCCCTATAATACAATTTTCAAAAGCTGAAAATCTAAGTATGGTATATATGGCAGCTATATAATTACTAAAATACTGTCTGGGTTCCCTCAAAAAGTCATTTTAATACTTTGAAGTAAATTTTCCTCAGTTATCAATAAAAGATATGGGAAATAAACAACTGGCAACTGAGCAATAGCAAATTACCATAATCAAATTAGGGTTTTATATTAATCATCTCTGTATTCTATGTAGTAACATAGCTGACACATAGTAATACTAGCAAATAGTAACAGAAACTAACATTTAATGGGTACTTTTGAGTGCTTTTTATGTTAAATTAATCTTCCAAACAACTCAGAGAGAATGGTGCATGGGTGTATATTGAGAGATGTCAAACTTATACTCTAACATGTAAAGAGCATGGCAATTTCCACTTTCGTCTTATGACAAGAAAAAAATTGAAAACTGATGGCTTTACTTGAACCTATCAATATCTGAAATGAGCAAACCTCACCGTTGAAATGTAAAGAGACATAAATCCAAAGTAACAGCCAAGATCTGTCTACAAAAAGCACAACTTGTGTGAGGCATAACTGGTAAAAACACTTAAAGGTACCCTTGATTAATTATTGCAAGTTGAATGTGAGCCAGCATGAGTAGGAATCTCCTCAGACTACAGTCTTAAAAGGGGGGTCCACAGTTTCATGTGATTTTTGCTTTAAGGAACCCCATCAGGTTTTCACAATAAAGATCCAAAAATCATTCACTCATGGCTATGACAGGAAGAAGGTAAGAGTAATCTTTGTAAAATACATATACAATGTTTTATATAATGAACACCTACTCCAGAGGAAAAAGACTGCCAGAGTCGTACTGTTCTCAGATGAAAACAAATACCCAATTTCAGTGCCCTCTAGCCCTACTGTATCACTTAACTCCATCTATAGAGAAATACTTGTGAAAGTCACTGTCCAGCGACACAGGAGATTTACTTATAAATATCAGAAAACATAAAACAGCACAAGTCATACTGAAATGAACATAAAACCTCAGTCTAAAGGCCTATTTACTTCAGTTTGTATTTCCAATACATGATGTCTGGTTTTCAAGAGAAAATTAGGAGACCTCTGAAGTACTCAGACAAGAAACCATTTTAAATCTGAGGTGTGTCCTGGTGTGTTCAGGGAAGCTATGCTGTAAACTCCATCTTCTAGATCCCCAAAATACTTAGACAAGGTAGGGAGTCCTCTGTCCTCTCTCTGTCTAGGTCTGTCTGTCAGTCTGTCTGTTTCACACACTCTCTAACTTTTTTATTTTACTATTTTTAAAAATTTTAAACCACTTCTTTTCATATTGGGCTTTCTATTTTATTTTATTTTATTCTATTTTGGAGAGGTTTTTGCTATAGGGCACATAGCAGAAAGACAGAGAGACAGAAAGTAAGAAATCGCCCCCTGGTGGTGGGGGGGGATGGCCACACCACAATCTCTTCCCCTCCATTCTCCTCTGGGCACGCACGCACACAAGCCTGGCGTGAGTTTAAGCCACCAGGTCCAGGACTTGAACCATGGTCAACTATATGGGGGTCCAGCAACATAACCATTATGCCAACTCCTGGTCCCTATCTCAGACCTTTTCTTTCACTTGCTAATTTCAGAAACCATTTTAAATCTGAGGTATGTCCTGGTTTTCATTTTTTACCTTTAATTTTTTTTTTGTTCTTTTTGGTTGATTTTGTATTTTTTTATTTTTATTTTATTTTTTAAAACCTTAATTTCCCACACTGGTCTTCACTCTCCACACACTAATTGTATAGATAAGCCTAGGTGCACAGTAGCCAAGCATCTGAATACTTTTACTGTCATTGAAATTTGCAAAACTTTTTGAACCTTCTGCTTTAAGGAAGAAACTTCTTTTTATAAATCTGAACTAATCTCTTTCTGTGGATACCACATTGCAAAGCACAGTAGAGCAGAGTTTTCTTTAACAAAATGACCAGAAACCACCTCAGAGGCACAAGAAATATAAGAAACCAAGAAAATATCTCTCATCTAAGGGGAAAGAACAATCCTTCATCATCCACAGACAGTACAGTGGAACTCTTGAAAATGATATTTCAGAATATTCATAGTGACAAAACTAAATGAAATACAACAGGTGAGAGACAATGAACTCCAAAAGATGCAGGAAAAAAGAGACGAGTACCCCGAAGTGAGAAAGTTCTTGCATGATCTGAAAGAGGAAATACACACCATAAAAGAGGATCAAATAGAGCTGTTAGAGATGAAGGCTGCAATTCAGGAAATCAAAACCTCTCTAGAAAGTATTAAAAGCAGATTAGTCCATGCAGAAGATCGAATCTCGGGTAATAAAGGCAAAACCTCTAATCTAGAAAAAACAACAACAACAACAAAAGCAGAGAAAATAACACCAACAAAAATGAGAATACTATACGATAAATACTAGATACCATTAAGCACCCAAATATCCAGATAATCAATATCCCAGATGGTGAAGAAACTCATAAGGGCATTGATAATGTATTCCATGAAACCCTGGAAGAAAACTTTCTAGATCTAGAGAGGCATTCAAATATCCAGACCCAAGAAATACAAAGGACTCCTAATGGAATCAACCCAAGAAGATCTTCTCCAAGGCACATCATAGCCAAATTGGCAAAATCCACAGACAAAGACAAGGTACTAAAATTAGCAAGAATGAAACATCAGGTTACTTATAAAGGTTATTCCATCAGGCTAACATCAGACCTCTCATCAGGTACAATGTGAGCAAGGAAAGAATGGGAAAATATATTCAAAGTGTTAAGTGAAAAACGATTGCAACCAAGAATACTATACCCGGCAAGATTATCCTTCCTATAGAAAGAAAGGATAAAAACATTCACAGATAAACAAGACCTGTAAGAATTTGCCAATACCAAACCCAAGTTCTGAAAGGAGTGCTCTACCAGGAAAACTAAAGGCACACATACAGAAATAAGAGAAAAAAACGTAACCAAGAAAATAACCAACTTAATGCTCAGGACAAGAAATATCAATAATAATGTCGAATGTTAACTTCCAGGATTTAAACGGAAATATAGGACTACAGTGACACTGCAGATTCAACTGAAGAGAGATTGAACATAAGACTGAACTGGTGAAAGGTAATTTCATGAATTTTGAGTATAACATTACTGATTTTTTTTTAACTATGCTTTGTTTTCCCAATTTAAAGATCTTGCTTTATTTTGAGCTGTTGATAGGTTCAGCAACTTGCTAAAATGTTTTTTCTTCTTGTTTGTTTATTTCTTTAAATGGAAACTTTTCTTCCTTCCTGACCCCTCTGGAATTGGAAAATATTTGGGAGTATTCTTACTTTGTGGCAGAAGGGTTACTTGCCTAAGTTCAATAATACCTCTTACACTGAATCATAATTTGGAAATACTCGTTATTGGACAGGGCTTTGACTGGAATGTCATATCTGAAGATTAATCAGAAAACTATGTAACTAAGGTAGATCTCAGGTAAGCCAACAGAAGCTCTTGAAAAGATGGCCTGGTACCATAAACAGTTCTGCCTGGCAGAGAGGATTATGATTGTGCATCTGCATCTTTGACTCATAAATCATGTTAAATGTGTTATGTGTATATGTATTTAAGATGTACATTTACTAATATTGAAGAGATGATTGTTAATTTATAATGTATTTGAAAGTTATATGTTTTCCATTTGTAAAAATCAGTAATTTGCTTAAACAATCTTTCCTGTCTTGTAATACAAATGTATAAACGTATGCACTCCCTTGTCTGTAATTGCATTCCAAAATTTGAAAAACCCTGAAGATAAGATTTTTATAACTCATTTGCAAGTGTAATCTGAACTGACACTGACTCTGTTTACCCCATTTAGTATGAATATTCATTTATTTTGTTGCAGAAGTATTAATATGTTTGATTATTGCAGGTGGGAGTGCTGCCACAGACACTGTGAGGGTGATTATAGTATAGTATATATACTGAATTACTTTTCTAAAATCTGAAAATTTCATAATTCTGAAATATTTGGCCTCAAGCATTTCAGATAAAGGATTGTGGATCTCATGGATGTATTGGGGTTATTGGAAAAGTCATGACATGTTTTTGTATAGAAAAACAGAAAAAAGATGTCAGGACTTTTCTGACAACCTAGTATTAAGTAATTTAGAAAGCATTATTTGTTTTAAAAAATGTGAAATGCTTTTGCATTCTAGACAATTTTTCACTTTGTGTACTAAATGATTTTTAAATAAGAAAAGAAAAAAAAATCTGTACCATAAAATGACCTAAACTTTTCCAGCTCAGCATTGTCATCAGTAGAGTTTGCAATAGAGAAACCACAACCAGAGGATTATCTTGAGCAAGACATTGAAGGAAGAAAAAGAGACTTCTCTTTGCCAATAAATGGTATATCACAAAATATTTAGTAGCAAGGGCTGAATGGAGAAGGTTCATGTGTGACTTTTGTGCTGGGCATTTGCTTTTCAACATTTTGAGTAGCTGACATGTAAATATTTTCTCAAAAATATTTAAAACCATCCTGTCTCTGTTGTTACAGAGTCACAAAATTATAACAAGTATTTTGAACATTATCTTTAAAACTCAGTGTTTTGAAATTTTGAAAGTTGTTAACTGTCAAGAACTATGGAGTATGAGCACAAATTTTTTGAAATGTAAAGTAAACGTTTGTGGGAATGTGTAAAAATATTTAAATAAACAAATGGTAAATAAAAAGAGAAAACTAGAAGGCATGCCAAAAGCAAGAATAGTCTTCAGCAAAAACAAAACAAAAACAAACAAACAAACAAACAAACAAAAAAACACAAATCTAAACCAAACTCAGATTTTTCCCAGATGTTGTTATTATCAGAAAGAAGATTTAAAGTAGTTACAATCAATATGTTAAGGACTATAATGTAAAATGAAGACAACATGTAAGAACCGATGGCTAATGTAAGCAGAGGCATAAATTCTAAGAAATACTCTAAAGGAAGTGTTAGAAATCAAATATGCAGAACAACTGGGCTCATCAACGGACTAGACTTGGCTGGGAAAAAAATCAGTGAGCTAGAAAATGTGTTAAGGCAAACTTCCAAAACTTAAATGTAAAGAGAAAGCAAAATGAAAAAAAAAATGTTCAAAAACTGTGGAACATTTACAAAAGGTGTATAATATATATATATATATATATATATATATATATATATATATATAAAAACACCAACCAGTTATATATATATATATATATATATATAAACACCAACAGGGGAAGAAAAAAAAAGGAACAGAAGAAATAGCTGAAGTATTATATACTAAAAATGTCTTAGTGACAGACCCCACATCATATATCTAGCAAGCTCAGAGAACACCAAGCAAGATAAACCAAAAGAATATCTCTTAAAGAAATACTAAAAGAAGTTCTTAATAACAAAGGAAAATAGTATACATTAGAAACTAAATTCTATATAAGGAAAGGGAAAGCACTGAAGCAGAAATAAACTAATGTAAATAATTTCCTTTTCTTGTTTTTAATTGATCTAAAAGAACTGCTTAAGTAATAAGACTAGCAATGCATTGAGTGATTATAAAGTATAAATAACTGAAATTAATGAGAGTATAGGAAATGAGAAAAAGGAATTAGGAACACTGTTTATTAGGGTAGCTGAAATACTCATAATGTGGTATATGTTATTTTATTGTGGCCTTTGATTAGTTTTCAAAATACATTGTAATCTTTATGACAATCACTCAATGGCAAAAATAAAAAAACAAAAAACACAAATAATCTAATCTAAAAATAGGAAATGGACCTGAATAGATACTTCTTAGAAGACATATGAAATATTTTCTTTTTTTAATGTTATATATTTAATCACTGTACATCACCACAGCTTCTAAAATGAGTTTTCCCCAGCATGAATATTCTGCACACCAGTCCAGCTAAAAACATATATATAAAATAATCAACAGACAATCTTCCATCTCTGAGTCCCTTAAATGTCTTGCCTCTCTTTTTTTCTCATTGATTCCCTTCTTCTCACTCTTCCAAACCCCCCACCCTGCTCCCACACTGTATCCAGTATCTACAACTATATTTTATGCTTCTATATCCTCCAATCTTTCACTTTCTGTCATAGAGTACAGACATTTGGTATATATTATGGGGACATACAATGTCTCTCTTTCATACTCTGACTTGCTTCTCTCAGCAGTAAACCATCCATATTTGTCCACTTTCTATGAAATGCCAGAGTCTTATTGTTTTTTATGGCTGAGTAGTATTCCATAGTGTATATATGTCACAGTTTTTCAATCCATTCATCTGTTTGTGGACATTTGGTTTGGTTCCATGTCTTAGCCATTGTGAATAATGCTGCAATAAACATGGATGTGCAAGCACTTTTCCAACTGAGTGTTTTCCTATGCTTTGGGCTGATACCCAGGAGTGGAATTGTTGGATCATATAGTAATTCTATTTGTAGGTCCATATTGTTCTCCACAGTGGCCGTACTAATTTACATTCCCACCAACAGTCTACAGGAGTTCCATTTTCACCATAGCTTTGCCAGCACTTATTTATTTTTTTTTTTTTGTATTTTAATCTTAGCCATTCTGACTGGGGTTAAGTGGTATCTCATGTGGTTTTGATTTGCATTTCCCTTATGATAAGGGATGTTGACTTTCCATATACTTTTTGGCTGTTTGTACATCTTCCTTAGAGAGTTGTCTGTTCAGTTTATTTTCCCATCTTTTGATAGGGCTGATTTTTTTTTTTTTTTTTTTTTTTTGAGAGGTGGAGGGTAAGCTGTTTGAGTTCCCTGTTTATTCTGGTTATCAGTCCCTTGTCTGAGGCAGTTTGCAAAAATATTCTCCCATTCCATGGGCTGTGGATACACTCTAATTATTGTTTCTTTCACTGTGCATAAACTTCTTAATCCGATCTAATCCCACTTGTCTATTATGGAGATTATTGCCTGTACTTTGGAGGTCTTATTTAGAAAGTCTTTGCATATTCTGATGTCTCCAAGAGTTTCCCCAGTGTATTTCGCCAATGTTTTTATAGTTGCAGTCTTAGATTTAGATCTTTGAACTATTTCTTTTTCTTTTTTTGGAGAGGTTTTTGGTATAGGGTGCGTGCGCTCTCCAGAAAGACAGAGAGAGACAGAAAGTGAGAAATCCCTCCCCAGGAGGGATGGCCACACCGCAATCCCTTCTCTTCCATTCTCCTCTCAGGATCTTGGGCACAAATGCACACATGCCCAGTGTGTTTAAGCCACTGGGTCCGAGACTCAAACTGTGGTCGACTACATTGGAGTCCAGCAACATAGCCATTATGCTAACTGCTGGTCCCATCTTTGATCTATTTTGAGCTGATTTTCATTAACGATGAGAGAGAGGGGTCCAATTTAATGTTTCTGCAGGTATATACTCAGTTTTTCCAGCACCATTTGCTAAAGAGGTTTTCTTTTTCCCACTGGATTGACTGGTGTCTTTTGTCAAGTGTTTATTGACTGTATGTTTTGGGGTTTATTTCTAGGGTCTCTATTCTGTTCCATTAGTCCACATGTCTGTTTTTGTGTCAGTACTATGCTGTTTTGATTATCACATCTTTGTAATATATTTTGGGGTCAGAGAGTGAGATGTCTCCTACTTCACTCTTCTTGCACAGGATTGCTTTGGCAATACAGGATCTTTAATAATTCCAGACAAATTCTAAAATTGTCTTTTCTAGATCTGTGAAAGATGTCTCTGATAATTTGATTGTGATTGAGTTAAATTTGTAGATTAATTTGGGTAAAATTGCCATTTTGATTATACTAATACTTCCAGTCCAGGACCATGGGATGCCCTTCCACTTTTTTTTTTTTATAATTTTTAATTACTTTTTTTTTTTAGATTTTCATAGTTGTCCTCGTAAATGTCTTTGACTTCTTAGGTTAGATTTATTTTTTTCATTCATTCATTTATTTTTACATTTTTCCACAAACATTTACTTTACATAGCAAAAAATTTTAGCTCATACTCCATAATTCTTGACAGTTTACAAACAACTTTCAAATTTTCAAAATACTGAATTTTAAAGATAATGTTCAAAATATGTCTTATAATTTTGTATAATTTTCTAACTCTATAACAACAGAAGCAGAATGGTTTCATAAATATATATATATATATATATATATATATATATATATTTTAGAGTGCAGACAGTCGGTATATATTAAGTGGGGACATACAATGCCTCTCCTTCATAGCATGGCTTGCTTCACTCTGCAGTCAGTCTTCGATATTCATCCACTTCCTTTCAAAAGCCAGCGTTTTGTTGTTTTTTTATGGATGAATAGTATTCCATTGAGTATATGTGCCACAGTTTTTCTAACTATTCATCAGTTCGTGGGCATTTAGGTTGTTTCCATGACTTAGCAATCCTGAAAAGTGCCGCAGTAAACATCGATGTGCAAGCACTTTTTCGATTAAGTATTCTTCTGTCCTTTAGGTAGATACCAAGGAGTGGGATTGCTGGATCATATGGTAGTTCTATTTGTAGATTTTGGAGGAATCTCCAAATTGTTCTCCACAGTGATTGGACCAATCTACAATCCCACCAGCAGTGTAAGAGAGTTCCTTTTTCACCACACCCCCTCCAGCACTTATCATTTTTTGTTTTTTTAACCTTAGACATTCTGACTGGGATTAGGTGATATCTCATTGTTGTTTAGATCTGCATTTCTCTTACAATGAGGGATGTTGAGCATTTTTTCATATGCCTTTTAGCTATTCATATGTCATCTTTAGAGAGTGGTTTTTTCAACTCATTCTCCCATCTTTTAATAGGATTGATTGTCTTTTTCTGGAACAGCTGCTTGAGTTCCTTGTGAATTCTGGTTATCAGTCCCTTTTCTGATGCATAGTTTACAAAACTATTTTCCCATTCTGAGGGCTGTCTGTTCACACTAATCACTGTGTCTTTTGCCATGCAGAAACTTCTTAGTCTGATGTAATCCCACTTGTCTACTTTAGGGATCATAGACTGTGCATTGGGAGTCTTATTTAAGAACTTTTTCCCTACCCCAATGTTTCCCAGATTTTCCCCGGTGTTTTCCAGGAGCAGTTTTATAGTTTGAGGTCTTAGATTTAGGTCTTTGATCCACCTTGACTTTATTTTTGTCAGAGGTGAGAGGTAGGGGTTCAGATTCATCTTTCTGCAAGTGGAGATCCTGTTTTGCCAGCACCATTGGCTGAAGAGGTTTTCCTTTTCCCACTGAATTGACTGGTACCCCTTGTCAAAAATCAGTTGGCTATATGTTTGAGCATTCATTTCTGGGGACTCCATTCTGTTCCATTGGTCCACCTGTCTGTTCCTGTGTCAGTACCATACTGTTTTGATTACCACAGCTTTGTAGTATATTTTTGGGTCAGGGAGTGAGATGCCGCCCACTCCACTCTTCTTGGGCAGAACTGCTTTGGCAATACGGGGTCTTTTATGATTCCAGACAAACTTTATGATTGTCTTTCCTAGATCTGTGAAGAATGTGTCTGGTACTTTGATTGGCATTACATTGAATAGGTAGATTAATTTGGGTAAAATTGCCATTTTGATTATATTAATTCTTCCAATCCAGGAACATGGGATGTCCTTCCACTTTTTTGTGTCATTTTCAATTTCTTTTTTTTATCTTCTCATAGTTTTCCTTGTGGAGGTCTTTAACTTCTTTAGTTAGATTTATCCTTAAGTATCTTATACTTTTTGTGGCTATGGTAAATGGAACAACTTTCTTCAGTTCTATCTCAGTCTGCCTGTTGTTCGTATACAGAAATGCTATAGATTTCTGGATATTAATTTTGTAACCTGCAGCGTTACTGTATTCATGTATTACTTGCAGAAATTTTTTTATGGAAACCATTGGGTCTTCTATGTATACAATCATGTCATCTGCAAATAGAGAGAGTTTCACCTCTTCTTTTCCTTTTTGAATGCCTTTTATTTTTTCCTCCTTTCTGATTGCAATGGCCAAGACTTCCAGTACTATATTGAAGAGGAGTGGAGAAAGTGGACATCCTTGTCTTGTACCCGTTTTTAGTGGAAAAGCTTTCAGCTTTTCTCCATTGAGGATGATGTTCGCTATGGGTTTTTCATAGATAGCTTTTATTGTGTTGAGAAATGACCCTTCTATGGCGATTTTGCTGAGAATCTTGATCTTGCAGGGATGTTGTATCTTATCAAATGCTTTTTCTGCATCAATTGATATGACCATATGGTTTTTATCTTTCTTCCTATTAATATGGTGTATTACATTTATGGTTTTGCATATGTTGAACCAACCTTGCATTCCTGAGATAAAGCCTACCTGATCATGATGTATAATCTTTTTTATAAGTTGTTGTATACGATTTGCTAGTACCTTGTTGAGAATCTTTGCGTCTATATTCATCAGGGATATTGGTCTATAGTTTTCCTTCCTTGTCCTGTTCTTATCTGTTTTAAGGATAAGGGTGATAGAGGCTTCATAGAATGAATTAGGGAGAGATTCACCCTTTTGGATATTTAGAAATAACTTGAGCAGAATGGGGGTTAACTCTTCTTTGAAAGTTTTGTAGGATTCAGAGGTGAATCCATCAGGGCCAGGGCTTTTCTTTGTTGGGAGGTTATTTATAACTGATTTGATCTCCTGGCTTGTTATGGACCTATTAAGACTTTCTATATCCTCCTGGCTCAATCTAGGTAGATTATAAATGTCCAGGAATTTATCCATCTCATCCAAATTATCATGTTTCTTGGCATACAGATGTTCATAGTACCCTCTAATAATATTTTTTATTTCTACTATGTCTGTTATTTTGCCTGCTTCATTGCAGATCTGATTCACCTGGTTCTTTTCTCTCTTCTTCTTAATAAGTCTCGCTAGTGGAGTATCAATTTTGTTTATCTTTTCAAAGAACCAGCTTTTACTTTCATTTATTTTCTGTATAGTTCGTTTATTTTCTATTCAATTTATTTCTGCTCATATCTGTATTATTTTCTTTCTCCTGGAGTTTTTTGGATCTTTTTGCTGTTGCTTTTCCAATTCTGTGAGGCATGATGTTAGGTGATCCATTTGCCTTCTTTCCATGTTCCTCTTATGTGCACTAATTGCTATGAACTTCCCTCTTATGACTGCTTTAGCAGTGTCCCAAAGATTATGGAAACTCATGTCCTCATTGTCATTGGCTTCCATGAACCTTTTGATTTCAGCCTTTATTTCTTCAGTAGTTGTGGAGTCATTCAGGAGTAGGTTATTAAGTTTCCATGAATTTGAGTATTTTTGAGGATTTCTCTTTAAATTAAACTCATGTTTAATTCCATCATGGTCACTGAAGATGCTGGGTAAAGTTTCTATGCTTTTGAATCTGTAGAGGCTTGCTTTGTGCCCAATAATGTGGTCAATCTTCGAGAATGTTCCATGTGGTGGCGAGAAAAAAGTGTATCTCAAGGTTTTAGGATGGAAAGTTCTATAGATGTCTGTTAAGTCCATTTGACTTATGATATCATTTAGATCTTTTATCTCTTTACCTATTTTTTGTCTAGATGATCTATCCAGGGGGGATAGTGCAGGGTTGAGGTCTCCAACAATTAGTGTGTTGCAGTCTATCTCCCTTTTTAGATCTAGCAGTCTTTCCTTCGCATATTTGGGTGCTCCTGTGTTAGGCGCATAGATATTAATAAGCGTTATATCTTCTTGATCGATTGATCCTTTTACTACAATATAGTGCCCTTCTTTGTCTCTTTGAACAGTTTTTGTTTTAAAGCATATTTTATCAGAGATTAGTATTGCGACTCCAGCTCTTTTTTGGTTCCCATTTGCATGGAAAATCTTTTTCCAACCCTTCAATTTCAGTCTATGTATATCTTTATCCATGAAGTGGGTTTCCTGTAGGCAACAGATAGAGGGTTTTTGTTTTTTAACCCATTCAGCCAGTCTGTGTCTCTTGATTGGAGAATTTAATCCATTAACATTCAATATTATTATCGTTGTTAATGGATCTGTCCCGACGTTTAAGTTGGCCATTGTCTTAGTTACCTTTTACTCTTTTGTTTCTGTCTGTTACTTCTTTAGTTTTCCTGGAACAGTACTTTCCTCAGGGTTTCATGGAGAGCTGGCCTGGTGCTGGCAAATTCTTTCAGGTTTTGTTTGTCTGAGAAGATTTTAATCTTTTTTTTCCCATATGAAGGATAATCTTGCAGGATACAATAATCTTGGTTGAAATTGTTTCTCTCTTAACACTTTCAGTACATCTTCCCATTCTTTCCTTGCTTGCATTGTTTCCGTTGAGAAGTCCGGTGTTAGCCTGATGGGGTGACCTTTGTAAGTCACTTGTCGTTTCTCTCTTGCCAGTTTTAGTATCTTATCTTTATCTGTGGTCTTAGCCAGTCTGGCTATGATATGCCTTGGGGAAGATCTTCTTGGGTTGATTCTATTTGGTGTCCTTTGTATTTCTTGGGTCTGGATGTTTGAGTGCCTCTCTATGCTAGGGAAATTTTTTTCCAAGATTTCATGGAATAGGTTTTCCATGCTCTTATTAGTTTCTTCACCTTCTGGGATATCAATTATTCGGATGTTAGGACATCTAATGGAATCTAGTAATTCTCGTATGTTATCTTCATTTTTTTTGTTATTTTCTCTATCTTTTTGGTGGTTTTCTCTAGGTCAGAAGTTTTATCTTCTACATCAGAGATTCGACCTTCAGCATGGTCTAATCGGCTTTTAATGCTTTCAAGAGAGTTTTTGATTTCCTGTATTTCAGACTTCACCTCTAATAGTTCTGTCTTATTCTTCCTCAGCATTTCTTCCTTCATATCGTTGAAGGACTTTCTCATCTCCTGTAGTTCATTGTCTCTTTTCTGTTCCAGGTCATAGTACTTGTTCAACATGAATGTTCTAAACTCTATCTCGGACATTTTGGTAACGTCCCCTATTTTTTCAAGAAAAGGAAGGGAGCTACTGTGTTCCTTTGATGGAGACATATTTCCTGCTTTATTCAGGCCTGAGGTTCTTCTACTTCTAACCATTGGGAGATGTGTTCCCTTTGAAAAACCTTTTACTAGAACGTTTCTTCGAATAGGAGCAAGTGTGTTTCCTTTTTGATGTGGAATGGAGACAGCCAAAGTCTCTCTTCAATTGTGTTAAGTAATGTAATCCAAGAAAAAGTATTCTCTTCAGGTGTCAAAGAAATGTATCTCCTTCTTCGCAGATGGTTCAGTGAAATAGAGGATTCTAGAGAGTCTTAAAATGCTAGAATGTTTCAGAGTTGTAATTCTAGACCTATCTAGACAGCCAGGGATGGTGTAGATAAAGGAAGTGAGGATTGAATAAGTGGGAAGAAAATAATATGCAGAATAAAGAAAAAGTTGCGTGCCAATGGGATGGGAGTGTGGTGTGGTAGAACTGAGGGCGTTCCTATGTGTTAATCAGAAGAGAGAAATTTATACATGAAAGACATGTGTAAGGGGACAGAAAAAGAAAAGAAAAACCAAAAAAAAGTGTACCTGACTGAAAGAGGAGTGTCTGGCTTGGGGGGTCCCGGGGCTGAAGCTACTGGGTGCAGTCCTCCCTCGAAGATCCTGGCCCAGGGGTCGAAAGATGGGAGTGTGGTGTGGTGGAACTGAGGGCGTTCCTGGCTGAAAGAGGGGTGCCTGGCTTGGGGATCCCGAAGCTGAAGCTACTGGGGGCAGTCCTCCCTCGAAGATCCTGGCCCAGGGGTCGAAAGATGCGAGTGTGGTGTGGTGGAACTGAGGGCGTTCCTGGCTGAAAGAGGGGTGTCTGGCTTGGAGGTCCCGAGGCTGAAGCTACTGGGGGCAGTCCTCCCTCGAAGATCCTGGCCCAGGGGTCGAAAGATGGGAGTGTCTGGTTAGATTTATTTCTAGATATATTATGCTTTTTGTGGTTATGGTAAATGAGATTGCATTCTTCAATTCTATGACAATCTATTGTTGATATATAGAAATGCTATTGATTTTTGTATGTTGATTTTTGTATCTTACCTCTTTACTGCATTCATTGATCACTTCCTGGAGTTTTCCATGGATATTCTTGAATCTTCTATGTACACAATCATGTCATCTCCATATTGAGATGTTTTTGCCTCTTCTTTTCCTATTCAAATGCTTTTTATTTTATTCTCTTCTGATAGCATTGGCTAGGTCTTCCAGTACTATATTGAAAAGGAGTGAAGAAAGTGGGCAGCCTTGTCTTGTTTTTAATGGAAAAGCTTTTGGCTTTTCCCCATCCAATATGATGTTAGGTATGGGTTTATTCATATATGTCTTTCATTGTGTTGAGAAATGTCCCATCTATGCCAGTTTTGTTAAGAGTCCCAATACTGAAAAGATGTTGTATTTTATCAAACACTTTTTCTGCATCGGTTGATATAATCATATGGTTTTTATCTTTCTTTCTGTTAAAATGGTGTATTACATTTTTAGTTTTGCATATATTTAACCACTCTTGCATCCCTGGAATAAAGCTTACCTGGTCAGTTTAATGTGTTGTTAGATATGATTTGCTAGTACCTTGTTGAGAATTTTTGCATCTATATTCATCAGCGATATTGGTCTATAGTTTTTCTTTCTTGTCATGTGCTTGTACGTTTTGAGGATGAGGTTGATTCATAAAATGAATTTGAAAGTGTTCCTTCCTTTTGGACCTTTAGAAATATTTTGAGTAAAATGGGGGTTATCTCTTCTTAAAAAGTTTTGTAGAATTCAGAACTGAAACCATCAAGACTTGGACTTTTCTTTTTTGAGAGATAATTTATTATTGATTCGATCTCATTGCTTGTGAAGGATCTATTCTAGCTTTCTATGTCTTCCTGATGCAATCTTGGTAGATTATATATGTCCTGGAATTTTTCCATCTCATCCAGGTGTTCTTGTTTGTTGGTGTAAAGTCACTTACAGTATCCTCAAATTATGTTTTGTATTTATTTCTGTCTGCTGTAATATCGTCTGTTTCATTGTGAATCATGCTTATTTCGTTTTTATTTTCTCTCTTCTTCTTAAGTAGTCTAGCTAATGGTGTGCAAATTTTGTTTTTCTTTTCAAATAACTGGCTTTTGGTTTCATTTATTTTCTGTATAGTTCATTTATTTTCTATTTCATTTATTTATGCTCAAATATTATAACTTCTTTCCTCCTGGCATTTTCTATTGTTGTTGTCATTTTTCCAATTCTCTGAGGCATGTTGTTAGGCTGTCTATTTGCTGCCTTTACATTTTTTTCTTAAGGAAACTAATTACTATGAACTTCCCTCTTATGATTATTTTTTCTGTATTCCATAGGTATGTACTCATTATCATTGATTCAAAGGAATCTTTTGATTTCAGTCATAATTTCTTTTTTTTTGGAGAGGTTTTTCGCTATAGGGCGCGTGCGCTCGCCAGACAGACAGAGAGAGACATAGAGACAGAAAGCGAGAAATCACCCCCCAGGGGGGATGGTCACGCCACAATCCCTTCTCCTCCATTCTCCTCTCGGGATCCTGGGCACGAACGCACACGCGCCCGGTGTGAGTTGTAAGCCACCGGGTCCGAGACGCGAACCGCGGTCGACTACGTGGGAGTCCAGCGACATAGCCATTACGCTAACTGCTGGTTCCCAGTCTTAATTTCTTCAGTGGTTGCATTATAATTAGGGAGTGGGTTGCTTAGTTTCCATATGTTTGTGTATTTTCTAGTGTGTTTTCTAACCTTAATTTCAAGTTTAATTTCATCATGGTTAAAGAAGATGCTGAGTATATATTCTATGCCTTTGAATTTGTAAAGGTTTGTTTCGTGCCCTGTCATGTGATCAGTCTTCAGAAAAGTTCCATATTTAAGTGAGGAAAATGTGTATTTTGTGGTTTTTGAGTGCAAGTTCTTTAGATGTCTGTCAAGTCTATTTGATTTATTTAGATCCTGTATCTCTTTGCTTATTTTTTTTTGTCAAGATGATCTTTCCAAAGGAGATTGTGGGGTGTTGAGATCTCCAATTATTAGGGTGTCTGCTGCATTCTCTGTAGCTTTAGGAGTCTTTCCTTCACATATTTGGGTGCTCCCAAGTTGAGTACACAGATATTTATAAGTTTTATGTCTTCTTGGTGTGTTAGCCCTTTTAATACTATATAAGGTCCTTCTTTGTCTCTTCTTACAGCTTTGGTCTTAAACTCCATTTTGTCTGAAGCCAGTATCATGATTTTATCCCTTTTATGGTTTCCATTTGCATGGAACACTTTTTCCTGCCCTTCACTTTTATTCTTTGTATGTCTTTATCCATGAGGTGCATTTCTTGTAGGCAGCACATAAAGGGTTTTTGTTTATTTGTTTGTTTATCCATTTAGCCAGTGTATGTCTCGTGGTTGGAGAATTTAATCTGTTAATATTCAATGTTGTTACAGGTAATTATGGACTTGTCTCTCTCCTTTTGTTAGCCATTTTCTAGTTTTTTTTTATTGTTCCATTATTTCTAGTTGTATTTATTTAGTTTCCCTGGTATAGCACTCCCTTCAGTACTTCTTAAAGAACTGGTCCGATGTTGGTAAATTCTTTCAAGTTTTGTTTATCTAAGAATGTTTTTACCTGTCCTCCCCATTTGAAGGATAGTCTTGCTGGGTATGGTATTCTCAGTAGAAATTGTTTTTCCTTTAGTGTTTTGAATATATCTTTACATTCTTTTCTCACCTGCATTGTTTCAGATGAGAGGACTGATATTAGCCTAATAGAATAACATTTGTATGTGAATTGACATTTCTCTCTTGCCATTTTTAGAATCTTGTCTTTGTGATTTTTATCATTTTGGCTATGATATCCTGTGGAGCAGATATTCTTGTGTTGATTCTATCTGTGGCCCTTTGGATTCCTTGAGTCTAGATGTCTGAACATTTCTGCAAGTATTTTATGAAATATATCTTTATGCCCTTGTCTGATTCTTTGTCCTCTGGAATACTTATTCTTCAGACATTTGGGTGTCTAATGATGTCTATTTTTCCCCATATGTTGTCCTCATTTTGTTTTTTTCTTTTTTTTTTTTTTTGGTGGTTTTATCTATGTCAGACATTCTGTCTTCAAGATCAGAGTTTCTGTCTTCTGTGTGGTCTAACTCTCTCTTAATGCTTTCGAGGGAGGTTATAATCGCCTACATTATAGACTTCATCTTTAGAAGGTATGTTTGATTCTTTTTAATGTTGTCTATCTCCTCCTTCAAGTCATGAAAAGACTTTCTCATCCCACACCACCTGCTGGCCCTCATCTCTTGAATTTCAATGTCTCTTTTCTCTTGCATCTCATAGAGTTTTGCCTCCATGAACATTCTGAATTTTTTTCTGACATTTCAGTAAAGTCTATTTGTTTGTTTTATTTTTTCATTGTTGGAGTTTAGTTACTGTGTTCCCTTATTGAAGATGTAATTCCTGGTTTTCTCATACTTGAGAGTCTAATGCAATTTCTATTCTTTTTTTGATGTATTCACTTTTGGATAGCTCTTTGGAGAAGTTTTCTGCACCCGTGACTTTGTTTGCTTTTCTTTGCTGTGCCAATGTCCCTCTTTTACTGTGGCTTGCAAGGTAGTACACACAGGAGGAGTTTTGAGTTCAGGTTTATTAAGAGGAGTTTCTCCCTTTGTGCTGGTGGATCATTGGGGGATTAGGATTCCTCTGAGTTTCACGATGTTTAGATATTTGAATACTATAAATCTAGATCTGTCTGGTCGCTCCAGGGGGGAGAGGCTGAGCAGCAAAAATACTATGTAATGTGGAAGACAAAAAGAAGAGAAAAGAGGAAAAAGAAAATTTTGTGTGCTACACAAATTTAGCAGGGGTCTTTCAGATGGAGATGTCTGCATAAGAGGCCTACAATTCCCCTGTCCTATGTTGGGGAAGAAGAGTAAAGAAATAGTAAAGGAAAGGAAAAATACTCACCTACCTTTCTAGCTTCTAGCTCTGAAACTAGGAGGTGAGCTTGAAAGCCTGAGGCTGTGGCTAGGACTGAAAAATCAACCTTGACCCAGATCCCTGACTGTGGAAGAGGCTTCAGCTGGAAATGTCTGCTTAAGAGGTTTTTAATTCCCTTGTGCTTTGTGTGAGGATGTGACCAACATTTTCTTTTTTCTTTCTTCCTTTTCTTTTTATTTATTTTTTTAGAGAGAGAGACTTTTGTTATAGGGCATGTGAGCTCACCAGAGAGACAGAGAGAGAAAGATGGGCAGAAAGCGAGAAATCAACCCCCAGGGGAGATAACCATGCTGCAGACCCTTCTCTTCCATTTTCCTCTTGAGATTTTGGGTATTCACACACATGTGCCCAGCTAGAGTTTTAAGTTGCCAGCTCCAGGACTTGAACTGCAGTTGACTATGTGGGAATCCAACAACATAGCCATTATGCCATATACTGGTCTCAAGACCAACATTTTCTAAACTGCCCCAATCATCACAAAAACAATAACTTTGAGGGAATGCATACATCAATTAATTAGATTATTCATTCCACAGTGTATATATACTTTAGAAAATTGCATTGTTCATGGTGAATGCGTACAATTTTTTTAGTCTTCTCCATCACCCTGAATTCATTTCAAATGCACACACACATACACACACATTCATTGCCAAACACATATGCACATACTATCCACATCCACATACTCATAATCACAGTTAATCCCTGTCATACAGATTCATGAAAAAATGAATAAAGTTAATAATGTCAAATTGGAAAGCAAAAACTGAATAATAAAATATCTAGGGTAATTTCTCTGATTCTCTGTTAGTAATGGATAGTAGCAGAGAAGATATATTTATTTTTTCCAACTGTCATACACAATAAAACAGACTAGGTACTACAAATTAAAAAGTAAAAAAAATTAAAAATATTAAAGATAAATGGAAGTAAGACATGAATGATCAACAGATATATGAGAAAAAATGATGTCTCTATTCAAAGCATGCAAATTAAAAACAGAGATGAGATATCATCTCTCAACTGTTAGGATGGCTATTATTAAAAAGATGAAAAATAAGTGTTAGTGAGAATGCGGGGAAAAGAAAACACTGGTACACTGCTGATGGGAATGTAAATTAGTATAATAGCTATGGAAAATAGTGTGGAGTTTCCTCAAATAAATTAAAAATAAAATTACTGTATAGTCCTGCAATTATATTACTGGTTACATATTCAAAGGAAATGAAATCAGTATCTTGAAGAGATATCTAGATTCCTATGCTCCTTGCAGTACTATTTATGGTAGCCAAGATATGGAAACAACTTTAAGTATCCATTACGACAGGAATGAAGAAAATGTGGTATATGCCCAATGGTATACATTTAACCTTCAAAAAGAAGAAAATTAATTTTAAACAAAATGGATGAAAGTGAAAGACATTATACTAAGTGAAATAAGCCAGGAAACAAAGACAAATACAAAATGATCTCATCTATGTGGAATATAAAAATGTCAAAACTCAGGGGAATAGAAAGTAGAATGGCTGTTACCAAGGGCTAATGGGGGAGGAGGGATACTAAGGAGATGTTGGACAAAGAATATAAGTTTCATTTGGGAGAGATAAATTCAACAGATCTATTGTACATTGTAGAGACTATTGTTAGTAACAATATATTGTATACTTGAAAATTGCTGAGAGTAAATATAACTGTTCTCACTGTGTATATATATATATATATGTATATATATGCACACACACATATACATATATACATATGTGTACATATATACATATGCATGTATGTACATACATTTGAACTGTTCTCACTATATATAAACGTACATATGTATATATGTGTGTATATATGTATGTGTGTATACATACATATATGCTTATATGTGTATATATACATATATACACATATGTACATATATACATTTTAACTGTTTTCACTATATATACATACACATGTACATATATGTATATATGTGTGTGTGTGTGTGTATATAAACAACGCATATATGTTAATTAGCTTGATTTAGCCATTGATTTAGCCATTCCCAATTTTGACCAGAAAGACAGATGCCACATGATCTCACTCACATGTGGAATCTAAAAAGTCAAGCTCATAGGAGAGATTAGATTGGTGGTAAACAAGGGCTCATGAGGGAGGAATGAGACACTAGGGAGATGTTGGACTAAGGATACAAATTTCAATTAGGAGGAATATGTTCAACAGGTCTATTGTACAACAGGAGACAATAGTAACAATGTATTACATAGTTGAAAATTTCTGAGAGTAGATTTTAGTTGTCTCACCATACATATACACCATACACAGGGTATGAGGCAATACATGTTAATTATTATAGCTTCATTTAGCTGTTGCCTGATGTGTACCGTATCAAAACATCATGTTGTGTACCATAAACATATATTGTTTCTATTTCACAATATATAAAAAATAAATTAAATGAAATAGTTAAATATAAAGGGAAAATATCTGGGAGGAAAGCTTGGAACAAAGAATAGACAGTGGGTTATAAGTGAAGAAAGCTAAATAATATATTGACTGTAATTATTAATGAAGTATTAATATTGGTTCATTAATTGTGTCAAAATGTACCACTCTAATATTACATGTTAATAACAGAGGAAATGTGAGTTATATAGTAACATTTAGTACTGTCTTCAAAACTTTTCTGTAAGTCTAAAACAATCCTAAAAGAAAAAATTATTAAAAATAGTGAATAGATAATGAAAATACAATTTATAATAGCATGTGATATATAAGATAAATATAAAATCATGTATATGAATACATGCAATTATATAAATTTACAAATAATGTATTCACATGTATCTGTTAAGTAAATTAATATGCACACACATGTATATATGTATCACACACATATATATTTATATAGAGAGAAACTTTTTATGTACTTGTTATTAATGGTTTAGATGGTATTATAGACTTTTACATTATTAAATTTACTCCCTCCTCTATATCCACCCCCCGTGCCCCCACCATTTGATTTTGCATCTTCTCCTCATTAAATTTCAGAGTATTTTTCTCCATCCCTTGAATCTAGGCTAGCCTTGAAATTTGCTGAAGCTAATAGAGGACTGTATCAGAAGCAACATTTATCCAGTTTTGAAACTAGTTTTGTATGCTATGCTGTCTTTATTGTTTCCTTGCCTAGTTGCCTAACCTGCTCTGAGAACAAAGTCAGCTAACTTATGGGAGGACAAAATCAGTTGCCCTAGTATAAATCCAGTGAAGGTGCAGTCAGCTCCCAGAAGCATAATTCCTATTTGACCACCAGCTGATAAATATACACAAATGAGCCCTGCTGAGATCAATGTATCCACTCATATACCAGGGCAAATCAGAGACCTAAACAATTATAATTAAATATATAAATATTATACTAAGATGTAAAGTTTTGCAGTGGTTTATTATGCAGCAAATGCTTGTTCAGGTTGAGTTTGTGAGAATATAGATTTGATATTTTAAAACCTGTGGCATTCGATAAATAATTTCTAATTAATATTGTTCTTTTTTGTTATATTTTCATTACCTTTGGTAATAATAGTGAATGACTATTTCATAAATGTAATTTACATTTGGATTTTTTTTTAGTTTTTTTAACACAAAAGATCTTTTTCAGTATAATCTTATTTTTAAAATAATATATTCTCTTTAATTTTATTTTCATTCATTATTATTATTTTAATTTGATGAAAAAGATAGAATAGAGAGAAAGGGAAAGTGAGAGTCTGGTCTGAGACTTAAACCTTGGCCAGTCATATGAGGGTCTAGTGCCTTAACCACCACACCACCTGCCAGCCCAATAGAATATACTCTATAGGGGCCAGCAGGTGGTGTGGTGGTTAAGGGTGTTGGACTCTCACATGGCTGAACCATGGTTCCAGTCCCGGACCTGGTGGCTTGCTTTCTCACTTTCCCTTTCTTTCTCTCTCTCTCTCTCTCTCTCTTGCTCTTTAATTTGACCTCTCTGGTCAAATTAAAATAAATAAATAAATAAATAAATAAATAAATAAATAAAGTTAAATAAAATAGTTCTTAAGAAAATATATTCTATAAATAGTTTTGACCAAATTATAAACATTTCTTTCCTGTTCTTAAAAAGTTAAATTTCTTCAATGTTTGCAAAATCCACTCTTTCAATTTCATGTAACAATAATCCAAAATCAAAGTAGTTCTCATTTCAGGCAAACTGTAATGAGATATACAAATTAGTTTATACAGTACTCTTTTCTGTACTCTCATATTCCTGAGGGATGAACTTTTTCTGTTTTACTACGTGAACTTTCTCAAATTTTTAAAAATCTAGTTCTGGGCCTCTATAATCACAATAAATAATAAAGTCCTTGTGTTTTATCAAGTGCCTCAATATTCAGACTTCCATAGAAGAATTCTGATTTTCCTTATTTCAGGTCAAATGTCTATGTCTTCCTCAATTACTGGAGTTAGAAGTATAGGTACTATCGTTGCTCTAGACATTTTTAAAAATATAAACACAGTTTAGAAGAGAATAGAAGTTCTGATTAGCTAGTCTCAACTCTTCATTCAAATGAGAAAGGAGTAGTTCTCTTTGGAAAAATACTATGAAATGGGTGATTGGCTTTTCAGATTTCTAATCAAAATATTTTATTAGATTATGCACTTAAACAATTATTGTAATACAAATAATTCTTGCTTCTATTATACACAACATATGCATATGTTTATTCCCAGTTTTTACTAGGTCAATGTTGTCAGTTTTAGTTTATCTTTTTGAGGTTTCTTTTTAAAATGTATTACAGCACTGTGATATAATAAGAAGAAAATTAAACTGGGTGTCAGGAGACTGAAGACTTGAGACCTGGATTTGACTGCCACTCACTAACGGAATAAAATTCATAATTTACTGCAATCCCCTGAGCTTCATATTACTTAGATATAAAATGTGTGAATTAAAATAGGAAATGTGTAGGCCAGCCCAGTCATCTAGTGGTTAAGGGAGTTGGATCCCACATGGCTAGTCACAGTTGAGTCCCACACCTGGTGGGTTGAAAACATACCAAACATGTGATCATGCATGTCCATAATCCCAAAAGAGTGAAAAAATAGAGGAGAGGGGATCATGGCATTACCAAATTTCACCAGGGATTGTTTTCTCCTTCTCCTCCTTCTCTCTATCTCTCTCTGCTGAATGCATGCACCCTCTGGCAATTAAAAAAATAGAAGATAAGTAAGGTCCATTTCTAGATTTAATCTTCTATCAATTTATAATTCTGAGACATTTGATAATTGCAAATTTATTTTGTGATACTACTTTACATTTTTTTTACCATGTTTATAGAGTTAGAATAAGAAGAAAGTAAAAAAGCTGGAAATAGGCATACACTTTTGGCTGCATCCTTATAACCCACTCTGTTATGTAAGGTTTAACTAATGCTTTTTCTTCTCTGCACAAGAACATGATGAAAATATTAATTACATGAAATTCTCAGAGTCTATTGACAGACATAAGAACAATAAGGAGAATGTTACATAAGAAATTGCTAGCAGAAAGATGTTGCAAAGGGGATTTGAATTGACATTAATTTATTTAAGTGGACAGAAAGGTCTGCAGTTCAAGTAAGGCCTACAGATAGTCGAAGAGAACAGTGTTTCTGTAAGCCTAGAATACACAATTAAATATATTCGGTTATTGGAAAAGTCATGACATATTTCTGCATAGAAAAAATATGTCATGACTTTTCCATCAACCCAATAGATAATGGAACTTATCTCAGGCTTCAGGGAAGTGGAGAAAAGATGTACAAGCAAAGAATACAGAGAAGCAGGTAATTCAGGGCTCCAGTCAATGAGGAAGTTGTAAAAACAATTCTGAAAATATGTTATATTAGAAATAGAAGAGTCAGCTCTACACAGTATGTAGATTCTAGGCCCAGCCATGGTGGCACAGGCAGTAAGGTGTTGCTGTGTGGTGCTGGACCCAAGTGGGAAGGCCAAGGATTGGATCCTGAGTCAATCTGAACATGACAAATGGTGCACCCATTAGCACACTCAGTGATCCTAGCTGGCTGGAAAGCTCAAGAGTGGAGAGAAGATCATAGTTTTGAGGACCAGCTGATGGTGTGTGTGACTTCTTCACTCTGTATCTGTCTCTCTCTCAATGAATACAAACTTAAAACAAAAAATATAGTATCCAAAGTGTAGCTAGAAGTCTAGAATTCCTCTCCCTATATTTTGGATCCTGATATTCAATATATTCTAAATAGCTGATTAAGACAGGCTAGTGTCCTACTGTGGAAGGCCTGGCATATTTATAGCTCAACATGTAAGCATAATCTACATTCTCAAGGTCACAGACTAATTCTTTCTTATTCACCTGGGTAGAGGTAGCAGAAATGATGAGCACAAAATAGAACTTTTCCCTGAAGCAGTGATTATTTCACAGTTAGGAAATGGAATAGAAGCCTGTTCTAATATTCTTACTTAGGGACCCATAATTTGAGCACACACCATTACCAGGATCCATTTTCTTGACTTTATAGGAATATATAGTCCACATTATTAAGTTATCGTCTCCTTTATCAGATTTCTAAAATGAGATGACTCAGATGTTATGGCCATAACAACCTACATAACAACATGGGCCATTGTTTGTGCTGTTCTTTTTTGCACAAAAGGGACATATTAGCAGCTATGTAACATTTAACCTCCAACTTCTAAAACATTATTGAATAGCAATATCCCCTTTCACAGAAAATGTGATTTCGAGCATCCAACTGTGGATGTATTTATGTGATTCATATTCTTCACAAAACCTACACTAAATCTATCTCCAAATATCTTACATGCCTTTCAGTACATCAATACATTGCTTTAATATCAATGTTTATGTACTTACTTATTCAGTGGACAAAAATTCTGATGTTGCTGAATATCTGGAAAACATTGCACTGAACTCGTAACAACCTTTACTAATAGCAATTGTACTTTGTAGGTGAACACTTTCTACCCTCCCATATAATTTGTCTGGGATTAATGAACGTGTGTCCTTCACTCTTCTAGCCTCTGGGTTCACTTTTTAATATTACAACATAGCAGGTAAACTACAATAATACTCTCTATGTTTCTAAAGTGGCTCAGATAGGCTGTGAAATCGAAGGCTGATACTTTCCCTGGGCACTTCATGTCTTATTATGCATTCCTAAACAAACATCACTGACCCAGTATTTTACATATACCAGGTTTATAGTAAAGGTTTGACATACCCCAGTGAGACTGAATGACTAAAGAAAACAGCTTAAAATTTAGCATCACAGATCACAATCCTGAAACTTTCCCAAAACTTTCCCACCAACAGTTTCTTGGCTGCATTCCTTCCTTAGGCTTTCATCTTTTCAGAGATATATTGCTTTCACTTTTGACTCTACATTAATGTTCTTCGTACCCTTCTTTCAGTCTGACTGGATGAACTCAAAATCCCTTTTACTACCTTTGATAGCACATTCAAGTTGGATCTCTTAGTAATCTGGGTTCTAATTTTTTAAACCAAAAAATGGTTCACCAAAATACATTGGAAGGATTTTTCTGAGGGGGAAGCAATATAGCCCATTGAGGAAATTGTTGCTTTTCCTCTAGAATGTCACAGCAAAACACACATTTTATTTTCGAAATATTATTTTTCCTGTCTGGCTACATATAAAGAGAGCATTGATGGCCCAGAAAGTCACAGGTGTGTACATGATAGCCTTATCTTTATGGGAACTATATGTCAGAAGATTTATTTATATACCTTGCAATATCCTAAGACGTTTCATCATGCATTCAATGTACTCAATTCCTACAAACATCAACATTTCCAGTTCCACCAGTTCACAAACAATCTGTGCTTTCTCCTACTGGACCCAATCATCCACTTCCCATTCACATTATTTCTAATTGCTTTCCACCTTCCTCCCTCAGGAACTCTCTGGAAAAACTTAAATATGACGTTGTTAAGAAAAAAAAAGTACAGGGAACCAGCAGTTAACGTAATGGCTATGTCGCTGGACTCCCACGTAGTCAACCGCGGTTCGTGTCCCGGACCCGGTGGCTTAAAACTCACACCAGGCACGTGTGCGTGCGTGCCCAAGATCCCGAGAGGAGAATGGAGGAGAAGGGATTGCGGCGTGACCATCCCCCCGGGGGTGATTTCTTGCTTTCTGTCTCTATGTCTCTCTCTGTCTGTCTGGTGAGCGCAGGTGCCCTATAGAGAAGGCCTCTCCAAAAAAAAAAAAAAAAAACAAAAAACAAAAAACAAAAAAAAAAGAAAAAAAAGTAAATTTAAAAAAAGAACAAAACAATGACACACAATTTCTGAGTTTTTCAAGAGCACATAATGAAAAACAATATGTATGAAAGTCTTAGAGAAAGGAAAATAAATTCTATTTATTTTTTAGAATTATTTTAACTTCATTAATTAATTAGTTATTTTTTAATTTGACCAGAGAGGGACAGAGTGACAAAGAGAGAAAGTGAGAAAGCAGGGTGCCAGTTCCAGGATTCAAACCACAGTT
The DNA here is from genome assembly GCA_026018925.1 of Tupaia tana. Classification (NCBI taxonomy): domain Eukaryota; kingdom Metazoa; phylum Chordata; class Mammalia; order Scandentia; family Tupaiidae; genus Tupaia; species Tupaia tana. Next base: position 27,210,971 of record JAKSZU010000009.1, read on the forward strand.
GGCCATGTGAGAGTCCAGCAGCCATAACCACCATCCCACCTGCCATCCCCCAGGAAAATAAATTTTAAACAAATTACAGTCTTATCTAATGTTACATAATGACTATGCTCTTGAATCATGATATGTAAATTTCATAAACAAGATCATATGTGGTAAGAAAAATGCATTTTGTATGTGTGACTGTGCAATAAATTATTTTATAGAGTGAACTTGCTATGTTTCTATGGGAATAACATAAAGTTGTTCATGCTTGATTAATATATTATTTTGCTGAGAAATTATTAGAGGATAACTGAAAATAAGCTTCTTCTGTGGAGAAAGAATAAGCTTTGTCATATTCTTTACCTTCTAATATGCATGCATCTTACTTAAATTTATTCTATTCCCACAAATAAGTTTGAAGGGAGTGGGGGAATTTTCTGAGAAAGATATCTTTATTGACCCTCTAACATACTTTGGTTAGCATAGATTTGGGGCTAAATTCATGAAGAAATTTGATTTATAATACATAAATAATACAAAGCACAGTGTTGTGCATCATATTGATGTTTTCACAATTGTATTGACCAAAACCATGAATATTTCGTACTGTGAAACTTCCACAAACAATATATCTTCCATAAAATATTTTATTTCACTTCTGTTTTTATTGAGAAGCAGTAGTAATTGTGGTTAAGACAAGAGATAGAACCCTGATTTTAAAAATAATTTTGCCATAGGGCATGTGTACTTGCCAGAGAGATGAGAAAGACAGGGAAAGTGAGAAAGGGAAAGGAAAATTCCATGTGGGTTGGTAATGTCACAATTCTTTTCTCCATCTCTTCCTCCTTTTGGAATTTTGGGCATGCAGATATGCACAGCACACACACACACACACACACACACACACACATGCCTGGCATGTTTCTCAATCTGCTGAGTCCAGGACTTGAACTGCACAGTTGGCAATGTAGGATACAGACATTCTAACTACCAAGCCATAGGCTGGCCCTGAATCCTGATTTTGACAATTCCTTACACACTATATAGTATTGGATAAGTTATTAACTATTCTATGAATCCATTTCCTTCCATGTCATATAGGGTTAATAATAGGATTATTGCAAGGGAACCAGCAGTTAGCGTAATGGCTATGTCACTGGACTCCCACGTAGTCAACCGCGGTTCGCGTCTCGGATCCGGTGGCTTACAACTCACGCCGGGCGCGTGTGCGTGCGTGCCCAAGATCCCGAGAGGAGAATGGAGGAGAAGGGATTGCGGCGTGACCATCCCCCCTGGGGGGTGATTTCTCGCTTTCTGTCTCTATGTCTCTCTCTGTCTGTCTGGCGAGTGCATGCGCCCTATAGCGAAAAACCTCTCCAAAAAAAAAAAGGATTATTGCAAGAATTAAATGAGATAATATATATAAAGTCTTAACTCGGGTCCTGAGATGCAAATGTTTGCTTGCTATTATAGTTTTTTATATGTGTAAGAACCCTAAGACAAACACTAAGTTACAAGGGTTTGATATTATACACAAATTTGTTTTATGTTGACAAAAAGTCAACATAAAGCACATATTCATTGAATGTTAAGATGTGTCTTAATTTGACACTACTACATATCATTGATCCTGGCATTTGACACTAATCTAGTGGAAGATTTTGGCAGTTCAGCTCCCCTAAAATGGCAATGGGAAGAAAAAAACTGAAATGAGTAAAGAATCTTATTCCCAGTGTATATAGAAAAATATGTGTGTGTCATACTGAGGTATAGTTGCAAGCAGTTGAGATTCACAGTTAAATATGACTGCAAAGACTTGGAATAGTTGAGCAATTGTAACTTGGCAGACTTGATTTGTATAACCAAACATCTACGACTTAGACTTCTTAAAAGTGGGACCCTGAAACACAAGTTAAGTTCCACAGACTCCATAAAAAGTTGATGTTATAAGATTGCTTATAAAATAATTCAACTGCAGTGAAATGGAGGAATTAGACAAAAGGAAATATCAAAATAATTCACTATTAAATCCATTCCATTTATGCTCTAGAAAATTTAATAATGAAGTTTATAGTTCAAAATAAAAACTTTTGAACCTTTGTTTTCTTTCACCTCAAAGTATTATATATGAAACCCTAGTACAATAAACACTATTTTTACTACTGTCTGAATTTTGGTAGGCCTTATTACAAACATGCAAATTAAAACCAGTAGAGATGTGGATATGGAGTCTAAGGAATTTTTACTAGCTTTTTTTTTTTTTTTCTGGAGAGGTTTTTGCTATAAGGGGCGTGTGCTCGCCAGACAAACAGACAGAGACAGAGAGACAGAAAGCGAGAAATCACCCCCCAGGGGGGATGGCCACGCCGCAATCCCTTCTCCTCCATTCTCCTCTCGGGATCTTGGGCACACATGCACACGAATCCGGCGTGTGTTTAAGCCACTGGTCCAGGACTTAAACCATGGTAGACTATGTGGGAGTCCAGAGACATAGCCATTGTGCTAACTGCTGGTCCTGGGGTTTTTACTAGATTTAAAGGTCAGCTGTAGTGACAAAAAGTCAGTATGTCTAAATACAGCATCAACTTCTCTGAGAAAATATGCTAATATTTCATATAAAGGGCTTGTCAGACTTATCATGAGTCCCTTCTCACAATTTAACTGTCTTCTATCATGTAACTTTAATGTGGTAATCCCTAGGTAATTCGCTTTTCAAGTGCACAGTGTATTCTTGGTTTTACAAATGGTAAGTTTAACTAGTATATCATCCCATTATGCTAGATGATGCTGTCTTTCAAAACGTAAAATTTGTTTAGGAATCTTGAGTTCCCTATTTGTCTTTAGCTTTTTTTTTTTTCTTTCTGATATTAAATATTGATGAAAAATTTAAAAGATAAATGTTTCAGGTATTATAAATTACTTTTTATTGCACTTTAATTAGTATACTCCTAGAGATGCTCAATTATAATAGCTGTTAATATTTCTGAAAGTTAAATTAAGATTCTACACTGTTAGTGAGCAAACTCATTAAAGACATGAAAGGATGACAAGATGAAAAAGGATTTACATTTGTAGAATCTCCTGTAAAATTATTAGAAGTGACAGGTTCCATTTTTTTGATGCTGGAATCAAGGTTGCATATCTAAACCATAGTGACACCATGGTTAGATTTTGCATAGCTGAGAACTAATAGGAAATTAATAGAGTGTAATACAGGTCTATTGAATTTGGTATAACGGTGCTACTTTGATGTGTAAGAACAGAAGGCATAATTTCAATCTTTGTTTAGTGTCTTGGACAGCCAGACTCACTAGCATCTAAGTATGGTCAGGATTAAAAATGTGATGGATAGTACCACAGCACCTTCTTGACAGCTTTTCTGTTCAAATACAAATTTCTGTCACAGCCCCAGAAAGTTTGAAGGAGAATTCACAGATGAAATATCGTAGCTGCAACAAGCCCAGTGTGAAGCTATTATGTTTTGAAAGGAAAAATAATTACAAACTGTACATCTCCTAGGCACATATATGTATTAATAATGCATAGTAATAAATACACTGGAGGATACTAATGAAATGCTATTGAACATTAAAGTTGGGGAAACCATAGGGTTATGAATCTGTCAAGAAAATGCCAATGCATATGTCTAGTTTCACATTTTTGGTACCTGTTTTAAGTAAATAAACATTTGGGAGAGTTCTGAAAAGCCATGATTTATTTCGTTTTTCATGTCTCTCAGTACATTTTTAAAAACGAATTTGAGGTATTTTAAGCCATTTATTATCTAACTGATCAGTACATCCACCCCTATGAAAATTCTGTGTTCATCTAACAAAATCATTTTGAACTGTACAAAAGATAATCTTTGATTTTTTTTCTAGGAAGGCTCATTTTCATGATAGTGTTATACAGCATTGTACTTGCAAAAATTTTTTTCCTGAAACAAAAACTGAAGCACTTCCCTGGAAATAAATGATAAATAATTTTTAACTTCAAATTCCATATTTACTTGATCATAGAAATTCATTCTGCAACAACTTTCAAATTTTTTTTTGCTATGATGATGTATATTTTCTCCTATTTTTCCTTCAAGTTATCTTTTTTTATAGCAATAATTCAACAGATGAGCATCAGGAGTTTTCAGTACCCTAGAATATTAAATTCTTTTTGAAGAAGAAGAAATGAACAGAGTTCAGCTTAAATGAGCAAAGTTCAGTCATAGAATCCTTTTTTAATCCAAGTATAACCTGCCACCCTTGCTCATAAATCATTTCTGAGTCTGAGAAGAAGCATTTTCATTGGTTTATCATGCACTATATTCTATTTTTGATAATTTGTGAAGTTAACATTTTCACTATAGTGAAGTAGTTATTCTCTTTTTCAGAGTTACCACATAATTAAAATTAACCACTTTATTAATATTCAACACTTACTGTGGTTGATACAGAAATAAAAGTCAGGATATCCTACACTGGCCTGACATTTTCTCATAAGCCTAGTGCTCAATAAAACAGAAACTTCAGACTTGAAAAAAAATTAAGAAATGAATTAAAGTGCTAAATAATAGGTAATTTTTTTGCTCATTTTTGACAGAAGTATTGAGAAAGTATTAGGTGTCACTCACTGTGGTTGTTTCTAGAGATACTCAGGCATCTATTTATTTATCATTCATTGAATATTTGTTTAACATTTATAGTATGCATGATACTATGCCAAAATTTTGAATATGAGTGTGATACAGACTTGTCTATGAAAAAGAGTAAAGAGAATAGGAAAAGTATATAGGGCAGTCTATAGTTATAATTCAATATGTAATATGATAAGTTTCAAGGAAGCTATCCAAAGCAGTGCTATGAAAGTTTAAAAGTTTTCATAGAATTGTGTCTATAAGTATGCTTAAAATGAGGGCAAGTGTGGTTTATCCAGAGGAGGTCTTTCAATCTGTAGGTACAACCTGAATAAGTAAATTCACGAAGGTAGGAATGTTCTTGGAATGCTCTAAGTATGAATACTCCAAGTCAGTAGAAATGAAAGAGTAATAGGGAATTTCTCCTGTGAAAACTAGATTTGGAGCATTGTGTAAAATCTTCATGAATTAAACACCAATAAGTTTATTTAAACTAATAAGAATTCAAAAAGCCAGGAATATTTCCCAAAATGTGTTGTTGTTATTTATTTTATCTCTGCTTCCTTTGATAATGACTGAGGTTAGGTTGCTTTTTGAAACTCACCAATAGATTCTGGTTTTCTTTCTAACTCTCTGGCTAGTTTTTATGAATCTTCTCAAAACTCTTTCACCCATTCGACCCTTAAGTGTTGCTATTTCTTCATATTTTTGCAGGGAAATTTTACCTCTCCTTTATCTACAATTATCACCACTATATTTTAGATTTACAAGTATTCATCTCCAACATAGTGATATCCTGAGTTTTATATCTGGAAATCCCTTGGTAAGCTTACTTGTCTATCTCTCAGACTAAAGTGTGAGTTCTTTGTCGATCCATCCCCAGGGCCTATGCAGTCTTACAAATGGTAGATGTTTAAAATATTTTTTCTATGTTTATTTCCTCTGCGGGTGAGAGACAGAGAGAGAGAAAGATAGCATCCCAACAGGGTCCTGACACATGATCCTTCCCCAGCTTCAGCCTGCCCAGCTCATGGTTAAGTATGCCTGACGTACTCAGGGTGTTCTCCAGAGCCTTGTGTTTTATCACTGTGCCACTGTCCTTAACACAGATTTGTGAAGACTAGAATGAATGAACGGCAGCACTATGACCATAATTTTATTTGTGAAATTGAATCTTTCAGTAGTTTGGAGGACACATCAGTTAGCCTGAGAAAGAGACTAGGTTGTTTTCTCAGTGTCCATATTTCTTGCTCTTTACTTAGCCCCACACAGAGATAGAACCATGTTAATTCACATACTCATCACATACTCTTGTGTAAACACAGAATACATTGACTTACACATGCACACATTTGAGAAAACCATGCAATTTCTTGGCCCCTATATCATTTTCACTCCTCTATGTATTCCACACTCAAGAAAAGTTTATCATCCATGTCTATGTGTTCCTTCATATTCTCACGGCAACTATCACAATTGCAAACCTAGTATCTTAATGGTAAACAGACTTCTTTTTAAAGTTAATCTTTATGTTCTGAACATAGGTTAAATGATGTCAAATATGACAGGTATGTTGATTGATTCATAAAGCTCTAAAGATTATGTGAAAAGTTCTACTTTGGATTATTTTCTCTTTTCCTTTCTTTGATATTTGTTGTTTTCAAAGGTATTTTTCTTAAAAAAATTTGGTTGCTTAGAACTGAACAACAAGTGGGAACCAGCAGTTAGCGTAATGGCTATGTCTCTGGACTCCCACATAGTCGACCACGGTTCGCGTCCCGGACCCGGTGGCTTAAAACGCTGGGCGCATGTGCGTGCGTGCCCAAGATCCCGAGAGGAGAATGGAGGAGAAGGGATTGCAGCGTGACCATCCCCCCGGGGGGTGATTTCTCGCTTTCTGTCTCTCTATGTCTCTCTCTGTCTGGCGAGCGCACGCGCCCTATAGCAAAAAACCTCTCCAAAAAAGAAAAAGAACTGAACAACAAGTAATAATGTTATTTTATGAATGATATCTTGAAAATAAATATTTATTCATTAAATAACTATGTGTCCACCATTTTCTAAGTATGAGCTACTGTACTAGGACTACATTATGAGGCATAGAAAGCTCTTTCCTAATATTGCATGTACAGGTCTGGTTCTTGTTTCAAGTCTCAACTCAGTCATTCTCCTCTTTGCCCTGAAGACAAAAGATGAACGATCTTGATATAGTTAGTGTTGTCTTAATCAGCATTATTATAATTCAATAAGCATTTTGTTATTTCTTTTCTTTTTTAAATTTTATTTATTTTTATTCATTTATTTTAATTTGATCAGAGATGGACAGAGTGAGAGAGAGAGAGAGAGCATGAGTGAGAGAGAGAAAGTGAGAAAGCAAGCCGCTAGGCCGGGACGTGAGCTGCAGTCAGCCTTGTGGGAGTTCAGCATCCTTAACCACCATGCCACCTTCTGATCCCTCAATAAACATTTTGAACACCAAGAATATGCAGCACATTGTGTTAGACATAGCAAGGAAAGAACAAAATTGATAGGAGTTCATCCTTCAAAAGTTTGCCATCAATTAATTTTACATTTATTGGGATCAGCAGTTGGCATAATGGCTATGTTACTGGACTCCTATGTAGTTGATTGTGGTTCAAGTCCCGGACCCGGTGACTTAAACTCACACTGGGCATGTGTGCGTGTGTGCCCAAGATCCTGAGAGGGGAATGGAGGAGAAGAAATTACAGAGTGGCCATCCCCCCAGGGGGTGATTTCTTGCTTTCTGTCTCTCTGTCTCTGTTTTTCTGGTGAGTGCATGTGCCCTATAGCAAAAACCTCTTCAAAAGAAAATTATATTTATTGAGCGTTTATTATGTTTCATACACTGTACCTAGCATTCACATAAATTAACAAAGAAACTGAAGCAAAGAGAAATACCTCTTTCAAAATATCACAGGTAGTAAGTAGAGAAGGTCTTTCTACTTCCAGAGTCAGTGTTCTCGATCAATAACACTACACTATACTTTGTAGTATGAGAAAAATGTGCATGCACAAGTAAGTACAATTCAGGTGAAATCGTAAAATATCAATAATAAAGATTCCAGAAAGGATTGTCAAAACATAACAAAGGAAGCTAAGAAAATTTCATGGAAAGCTTCATTTAAATCAAAGCTATAAAAATAGTATTATCTATCACTTGTTGAACAAGTTAATTTTTCAGATACTTGCAAGGTTCTTTGCACGTACCACTTACATCTTCACAGTAATACTAACTAGTTATTTTAAACTTGAGGAATAAGAGCTCCCAGGGATCAAAAAGTTGCTGATATTCACACACCTAAAACTGACAGATCTAGCATTAAAAAACCAGGTTATACCAATCACCCTTCCCCTGCCAATTATTTCTTTCACTACCCTACACTGCCTCTCATAACTTATTTAGGTAGTAGTAATAAGGAAAGGCATAGAATAAGGGGATTTTCAGGCTAATTTTTGGAATAACTAGTCGCTTTTAGTTGGAAACGCAAAAGTGTGTAATGGTGGAAGGTACAAGAATAATGCGAGGTGTAGCTAAAAGCTCACTTGGATAATATGATGGTAAGCTTAAAATATCTGAAATAGAATTTTGCTCAACAAGATACATTTACAATAGAGTGTTAGAAACTAGAGATAGGGATACGCTGGCAGGGAAATGGTAAAAATTTTCTCTTGTAATAATTCAGTCAAAGAATCAAAAGCATCAGAATTAGGGTGATGAAAGTGGGAATGGCAATGAAGACAATGTTAGATATATATATAGGATTTGATAATAAGATATGAGGCAAAAGGAAATTTTATTGTGTTTTCCCTACAATCATCTTCCTTAATCTTTCTTTCCTAAGAATATGTACTTACAGTGAGCTTTCTGATAAAAGCATGTTTCAGTGGAATGCATCTCTTGCACTGAATATTTAGTCCTTGCCTAATTAATATGAGCACATTTTTCTTGGATATTGGTGTATTAAAGGCCACAAAACCATGTAGACCACTTCTAAATGCACTACCACCAATATGTACTTAAATACAAACGTATCTTTACAATTTCGCTTGAAATGTTTAAAATAACATTATAGTAGTGAACTTAGCCCCAACTCATTCTTTCTTAATTTCATCATGAAGAAGTTATGTATCTCTCATGTTTCGAAATTCTTTATCAGACTCCATTTACCCTCAGATATCTCAGCATTACTTTTTCCATTCATAGAAAATTCTTCAAAAGAGTTATGCATTCACGCTAACTTTTTCTTCCAATTCATGCTTGCTTTACTTGAAAACAAAATTTCACCTCCATCGACACACTAAAGCTACTCTTTTCAAGTTCAACAATAACCTCTAAATTGTCAAAGACTTGGTCAAGTCTTAGTTTACTGGATCTATTAGTAATAGTTGACACAGTTGATTATTGATGCACTTTTTCATTTGGATTCCAGGACACAACACTCTCCTTGTTTTTCTCTCACCTCTCTGGCTGTGGCTTCACAGTATTTTGCTGATTAATTCCTTTTGAGTTCTCCTGGAGTCCATCTTTAAGTATCCTCTTGCCTTTTCTATTCAGACTCAGTTCCATGATAACCACTTATAGTTGCATACTTCTAAAGTTCCTCTGTATTTTGAAGATACAGCTAAATAGCTCTGATAAGTCTATTCTATTCCAGACAGATATCCTATTTTAATATCTACTATATTTCTCAACCCTTATATAATGAATAACTGGACTTATTTCCACTTCCCCATTATGAAACTTGTCAGTCCTACAATAGTCTATATCACAGTAAGTGCAGAGTTGTTTAGGTTAAAACTGAGAAGTCACTCTTGATTCCTTTCTTTCTCTCACATCTTTCTTATCCAATTTTCATCATTTCCAAATTCAAGCTGTACCGAGAATTCAAAAACTTCTTACCAATTTGCACTAATACCTTTCTTGTCAAAACCATCATCTTTCACCTAAATTACTGTAATTGCTCTCACTGCTTATACCTTATCTTATTGCAATCTGTATTCTACACAGCATCTGTAGTTATCCTCATGAACCTAAGACACATTGGGCCAATTTTCTGCTCAAGATACTCCAATTAATTTGTGGTGCCTTTAAACATACTTAAAATTCTTTGTCACTTCTCCCATCAAATGGTGAGATACGTGTCCTCACACCTTGAGTTGCCATGTGTCTCATTTGGCCAATAGAGTACTGCAGAAGTGATGCTATGATAGGGACTTTCAAAGGTAGTTTATTAAAGGAATGCAGTGTTTGCCTTCTTACCTGGAATATTCCCTTACAACACTGATATGCCATGTAAGAAATCTAACTACCATGAGTGCGCTTTGCTGAAGAGGCCAAGTTTGACTGCTATGGTTGTTGACTCTAGTCTACCTTTCCATCTCTCCCTACCAAGGTGTCAAACATGCAAGTGAACCTTCGCTGGAATAGCTCAAGTGGCCCTTCTGTCAGTGAATGAGAACAAGTGACCTTGTCAAATGGACCAGAACACTCACTCAACAAAATAAATCTATCTAGCCCACAAAAATTATAAACTATAATTAATTTGTCATTGTTTTAAATTACTACATTTGATGAACAATAGGCTTATATTATTCAGTTTAAGAGTCTAACTCTTTTCAAATTTAATACAATGAAATCTAAATTCTGAATCAATATCCTTAAACCATCTCTTCTACTAGGCTTCCCTAATCCAATTAATAGCAACTTCATTATTATTGTTTAAGGTGGACAACATAATGGGGTTTTTGTTTGTTTTCTGTGCTAAAGTGTATGTGTACTTAACAGAGAGAGAGACAGATACAGAGAAAGAGGGAGAGAATGCAGCAGGACCCTGTGGAATGGTCAATCCACTATTTCTTCTCCATTTCTCTCTCTTTTCAGGATTTTGGGCATGCATGCAAAAGTAACCAATGTGTTTCTCAAGACAGTGGGTCCAGGATATAAACATGTAGTCAGCCTTGCAGGATTCAGCTGCTTTAATGACTAGGCCACAGGCTGGCCCATGGTATTTTGATATATATAGTATAATACTTACTACCATCAAGCAAATGAACATATTATCACCTCACATAGTTACATGTGAGTGTGTGTTTGTGTGTGTGTGTGGTGTGTGTGTGAAGAGTACCTAAACTCTACTCTCTTACCAAATTTCCAATATACAATACAATAGAATTAACTACAGTTATCACATTAAATCTCTAGATTTATTCATCCCACACAACTACCACGTTGCACCTTTTCACCTACATCTTCCCGTTTCTTTTCCCTTGCCCAGCCCAGGTCACCATTGTTCTAGTCTCTGCTTCTATGTGTTCAACTTTTTTAATCCACATATAAGTAAGGTGAGGCAGCATTCTCTTTCTGTGTCTTACTACTTCTTTTTTTCCTTTTTTTTTTTTTTTTTAAATTGCCAGACGGTGCATGCACTCACCAGAGAAAGAGGGGTAGTGAGAAAGCACGCTCCAGTGGACTGTGATCAGGCTGCAATCCATTTTCCATCATTCTCCTTCCCGTCAAGATTTTGGGAATGCATACGCATCCCTGATGAGTTTCTTAAGCCATCGGCCTAGACTTAAACTGCAGTCACCAATGTGGGATCCAATTTTTTTAACCTCTGAGTCATAGGGTCTACCCCATGTTTAGCTTATTTCACGTAGACTAATATCCTCTAGGTTAATCTATGTTGCTAAAAAGGACAAGATCTTTTGTAAAGGCTGAATAATATCTTACTGTATGTATATATATATGCCAGAATTTGTATACTCATCCATCAACAGACACAGATATTGATTCCATACCTTGGTTATTATGATAATACTGCAATGAACATGGGAACACAGAAATCTCTACACAGAGCTGATTTCATTTTCTTTCAGCTAGGAAATGCAAATACAAACTAAAATGAGGGCTAACCACAATGGTGCAGAAGTAGGCCACCACTGTACAATGCTGGAGCCACATGGGAGTCCTAGATTCAGATCCAAGATTGATCTAAAGATCATAGTGAGTCCATATGCACTTCTGACCCTGGCTGACTGGGAGGCTGGGGAGAGGATTGTGGCATGGCACAGCCCTGTTCAGGGGTACGCATCCCCTCAAAAAAAAATGTGAAAAAGAAGTACAATGGAATATGACCCCACCCTTGTAAGAATGGCTGCTCTCAAAAAGATGAAAGATAACAAGCATTGGCAAGATTGTGGAGAAAAGGGAGCTTTACGCACTGTTGGTGGGGATGTAAATTAATACAACCACAAATACAAAACAAAACACAACAAAAACAAAAACAAAACAAAACCAGTTTGGGAGTTCTTTGAAAAAAATAATATTAGAACTTCCATATGACTTAGCAACTCCATTCTTTAAATCTGTTAAGCCAAAACTTTGAAGTTAGCCTTGATTCTTTTAGTTCCTCTCATATTCCACATATGATCCCCAGCAAATATTCCTGGTTCTACCTTTATATTATGTTCTAAACAGGACCATGCCTCACTACTTCCACTACTACTACACCGGTCTGAGCCATAGTCATTTTTCATCCATATTATTGTAATAGCCTATCAACTCAATGCCCACCATCAGCACATTTAACAGAAATTGAAAATACTCCTGTAGTACATATCTTTAAAAATTAATTTTTACAGTGATCTGCTTCCTTACACAATAAATTATCATTGAAATTATTGTCCCTTTAGTTGTCTTTTGCTTCTCTTAAATATTTTCAGAGCTGGTAGGAAATAGGACTTGCCCAAATCTGAGAATGGTTCATACCCAGACATCTTCAGATAACACAAAGGCATTTCTTATTTTCCTCTGTTTATCTGGGGAGATGAGAAACTACATTGTTTCCAAGGCACTGCTTTAGATTTGAAAAACAACATTGTAATTGGATGAGAGTAGAGGTATAAGAACTCTATTAGAATCTCCTGGGAGCCTTTTCAAAAACCACACACAAATGCATGCACATAAGCACTCTCACTCCCTTAGACAAAGGTAATTCTGAATTGAATCACTTTCCCCAAACTTGGCTTCTTTCTAGACTCTAATTAACATTGTATGGTACACAGAGAATTTAAATCTTTATATTGTAGATAGATAGACTGCTTCTACTGAATAATCATGCATATCTTCTTAACAGGAATACAATTTTGCTAAGGAAAACAAGACCAGGTAGATGAAATACAATGAGTACCTTGGTAAATTAGTAGAAAAACACGAAATCCCTGTGACTATTGGAGAAGATGGATGGCACCTCTGTTCTCTTATGGTCGTATTGGACAATATTGTAATTCAGTATACCTCTACCTTTTTCGTTCAACTGTTCAGAACACATACAGAAAGAACAAATATTACAGACGTTCATGCATGTGTGCACACCCTGAAACATGCCCCCAACACAAGCACCCATACTGAATTCCTTATCATTTAGCTCACAGAACTCCAAGGGACTTGGAAATATTTCATACCAATATTTTAAATAGAAAGATAACCAAATTACCATCAGGTAGAGTTGACATAACAATTTGCAGGGACCAGCAGTTAGCGTAATGGCTATGTTGCTGGTCTCCCATGTAGTCGACGAGGTTCAAGTCCTGTACCCGGCGGCTTAAATTCACGCCAGGCACATGTGCGTGTGTGCCCAAGATCCCGAGAGGAGAATGGAGGAGAAGGGAATGCGGTGTGGCCATCCCCCCCTGGGGGGTAATTTCTCTCTTTATGTCTCTCCGTCTTTCTGGCAAGCACACACGCCCTATAGCAAAAAGAAAAAAAGAAAGAAAGAAAGAAAGAAAGAAAAAGAAAGAAAGAAAGAAAGAAAGAAACAATTTGCAGCCCCAAATGTGATCTTGTGTGTGTGTGTGTGTGTGTGTGTGTGTCTGTCTGTCACTTTACTACTTTACTTCCTTATGAATATAGATTTAGATAGGGGAAAGTCAGGGTGTAGAAAGAAAATAATGGATGTAATTTAATAACTGTCTACAATGTGATAAAGTAGAAATTAGTATTTTTTGTCTTATAAGTTAATTGAGACTGCATTTTAAGTCATATCCTCTGTAATGAAGAACAAGGTCAAATTGTGCTATGTCTGGGTGACATACGGAACAATGGAATGTCTAGACTGCAGGGACCAGGTCTCCATGGAACTTTGGAAGCTTCATTTAACACAAAGAATTTCTATGTACTCTTGACATTAGGAACAGCTGCACATTTTGCATTTCCAAGTGAACTCTGTCCTCAAATAACAATATTTTCATCCTTGTGAATCTACTGCTGCCCTCTCTCCTTGTACGTTGCTTGCAAGATGAACTTTTTCTGCCAACATGATGTATTTTAAAAGTAAATAATTTATAGAGAACTGGGGAGGAGAAAGAATGGAGGGTTAACTGCCTACAGAAACCTGTGCTCTCGAGGTTTATCATCTGTGAACCTCTTAGATAGAATTATAGCCTTATATACACTGAGTGACCTAAAAAGAATCAGGTGAATACTAAAGGACGTTTTTGTTCAGATTTGTTACTATTGGAGTAAATTAAATTTTACACGAAAAATGAAGGAAAAAATAAGTTTAATCAGATACCTTCACTGAACATCACAACATAACCTAACTAGGTCGGTTCTGTTCTTCTTAAGAAAACTGATATTTGTCATCACTTTATTGGTTTTAGTTTCCAAATCCAGTATACTCAAAAGAAGTTGTTACTTTTATCTCCCTAGTTACTATGACTGAACTTCAGGGGAGCTGGTAATCTGAACCTCCATGTTTTCCAAAAGCTTGTTGTTCTGAATCGTATTATAGCATGATTCTTCCTATAACTAGATATATCTTTTCAAATAAAAGAAATTATTACAATACATTACTTATAAACAGTAAAGATTATTATGGACCAATTTTCATACTCTGGAATAAGATTTAATGAGTGCACAGTTGAATGAAAATTAATGCAATTAAGATTTCTACGTTGTTTTTGAATACTCACTATGTGTTAATATAATCATTGTTTAATCTGCCTACTGTTATATTGCGAATTTTAGCAGAGTGCACAATTTATCCTTTATTTAATTGGTCTTTATTGAATGTTTACTGTGTGCCATACACTGTGCCAGGAATTAGGAATGCAGAGCTTATGAAGTCATTTATCACAACTTCAAAAAGCTCATAATAATAACTCAGTAAGAACCACTGAATATTTCAGTGTTGGGGCAAACACATTGAATTGTTCAACTGTCTGTGCTTGCATGTGCATAGAATAACTGTGTAAGAATTGTAAGAAACTAGTAAAGTTTTGCCTAAAATACAGGGATGACTAGCATGAAAGTCTTTACAATCTTTCGTGAAATTGCAGTTTATCATTAATTTTTATCTGTAAGTTATTTCTAAAATAATTATTTATTTTATTTTATTAATTATTATTTTATCTTTTTTAGAGAGATTTTTGTTACAGAGTGCATGCACTCAATGGAGTGACAGAGAGATGGAAAGTGAAAAATCACCCCCCGGGGGGAGGCCACGTTGTAATCCTTTTTCCTACATTCTCCTCTCAGGCTTTTGGGGCACACACACACACACCCCTTGCATGAGTTTATTTTTCTTTCTTTTTTTTCTTTCTTTCTTTTTTTTTTTTTTTTTTGAGAGGTTTTTTGCTATAGGGCACGTATGCTCGCCAGAAAGACAGAGAGAGACAGAAAACAAAATATCACCCCATGCGGGAATAGCCACGCCGCAATCCCTCCTCCTCCGTTCTCTTTTTGGGACCTTGGGCAAACACGCACACGCACCTGGAATGAGTTTAAGCCACTAGGTCTGGGACTCGAACCACAGTCGACTACATGGGAGTCCAGCGACATAGCTATTACACAAACTGCTGATCCCCTGGCATGAGTTTTATGCTGCCAAGTCTGATTCTAGCTGCAGTAGACTACGTGAGATTCCAGTGACATAACCAATGTTAGGGTCCTGAGATCGATCTAACCATTGGCGATGCAAAAAAGGCAACAACAATGCAATTACATAAGAGGCTTTTATTTTTCCAGCTAGCTGGGGTCCAAGCTTCTGCCCAATGCAGCAGGCTTTCAACAAGGACTCCGAGTCTAAGATAAAGGGATCTTTTATAGTTCAGAATTGTCATGCAGGAAGTACAGTCAGTAATTTTCCACTTGAGGGAAGGGGGTGTGTGAAGGCCAGCTGTCACTATATGTTTAGGTTTAGATTAGGACTTTCAGTTGAGGTCAGGTTAACCTGTCCTTGGCATCGTCAGAGCCCATCCGCACTTTGTTTATTTCTGTGGACTCAGACTCCTCAGGTTCTGTCCTTGAGGGTCTAACATGGGGGTGGTTATGTCAATTCAGCCTAACATTTCCCCCTCGAGTTGTATATAACGAGGAATCATTCTCATTACTATTGTCAAGCAAGTTACAGAAGCAGAGAAGCATTACGTTAGGAATTTAAAGAATATTACTATCGTTATTAGTAAGTTGGGCATAACTTTGTCTCAGGACCAGAAGTTAAGCAAGGTTAAGGTGATTTTTTATTTTTTTCTAGGTTTTTATTAATTGTTAGTATTTATACACATTCTAGATTAGGACTTTCAGTTGAGGTCAGGTAGACTTGGCCCTGGCGTCGTCAGGGCCCATCTGCACTATGTTTATCTATGTGGTCTCAGACTCCTTGGGTTCTGTCCTTGAGGGTCTAACATGGTGGTGGTTATGTCAATTCAGCCTAACACCATTATGCCATCTGCTGATCCCTTATTATTATTTTAATTTGATCAGAGAAACAGAGAGAAAGAAGGAAAGTAAGAAAGCAAGCCTCCAGTTCTGAGACTCAAACCACGATCAGCCATGTGGGAATCCAGTACCTTAACCACCATGCCACCTGCCAACGCACTGTAAGATATTTTTTATAAATATCACCTATGTTTTTGGGTACAACTGAAATTGCAACTATTTTACCAATGTATTCTGAATGAACTGTTTGTTGAAAAAAATAAAAAAGAAACTAGTAAATGGTTTGTTTTTGAAGCAGAACACTAAATAACTACCTGGATTTTTTTCAAGAATTATACTTATTTAACTTTATTTATTTACTTACTTATTTTAATTGGACCAGAGAGGGAGAGAGAGAGAGAGAGAGAGAGATATGGAGGGAGAGAAAGAAAGAGAGAAAGCCGCCAGGTCCGGGTCTCGAACCACAGTCAGCCACTTGGGAGTCCAACATCCTTAACCACCACATCACCTGCCAGCTCCATGACTATTATTTGAATGTTTTCCCAAAAAATTCATGTGCTAAAACCATTAAGAGGTCAAGACCTTAATCCAGCTATGGAATTTAAAGGTAACATATTTGAGACATGATTAATATTAGATATGGTTATCAAGGATTGCCACCCCCAAATGGGTTTATATAAAGAGGGACCAGCAGTTGGCATAATGGCTACGTCACTGGACTCCTATGTAGTCGACTGCAGTTTGAGTTCCGGACCCAGTGGCTTGAACTCACGCTGGGCGCTTGTGCATGCATACCCAAGATCCCAAGAGGATAACAGAGGAGAAGAGATTGTGGTGTGGTCATCCCCTCACAGGGTGATTTCTTGCTTTCTGTCTCTCTGTCTCTCTCTGTCTCTGTCTTTCTGGTGAACTCACTTGCCCTATAGCAAAAACCTCTCAAAAAAAAAAAAAAGAGAGAGAATGAGACCAGAACAGACATACATGGACACTGACATATGTGTTCTTCCTCTCTTGCCATGTAATGTCCTCCAGCAGTAAAGTAAATAGGCCCCTCACCACATATGGTCCTTTGACCTTGAACCTCCACACCATGAACTAAATAAACTTCTATTTTTTATAAATTACTGAGACTCAATTATTTCCTTTATGAGCAGCACAGCAGACTAGAATGCTAGGGGAAAGGAAGTAAGATTCACTTTTCAGTGTTTATCTTCTTATAATTTTAGAATTTTCTATGAACTGGGAAGACAGGCGGCATAGTGATTTAGGTGCTGGATTCCCACATGTATGACCACAGTTCAAGTCCCAGACCTGGCAGCTTGCTTGCTCACTTTCCTTCTCTTTCTCTTTCTCTGTCTCTCTCTCTCTCACTGGTAAAATTTAAAAAAGAGTAATAACAAAATAAGTAATTTCAAATAAATAAATAAAATAATTTTCTATGAACTACGTTTATTGAGTCGTTGGAAAACTTATGATGCATTTTTGTTTTTCTGTGCAAAAATGCGTCATGACTTTTCCAACGACCAAGTACTACACATTAAAATATAAAATAATTGGGGTCAGTAGGTGGCATAGTGGTTAAGGCACTGGACTCCCACATGGTCAACCATGGTTGGAGTCCTAGATCCAGTGGCTTGAAATTTACACAGGGCGCATGTGCATGTGTGCCCAAATTCACAAAAGGAGAATGGAGAAAGGATTACAATGTGGCCATCCTCCCCGGGGGGGTATTTCTTGCTTTCTGTCTCTCTGTCTCTCTCTCACTAGCACATATGCTCTATAGCAAAATTCTCTGTCTAAAACATACACACACACACTCATACACACACACATAAAAGACACACACGTGTATATATATATATATATATATACACACACACGTATATGTGTGTGTGTTATGTGTGTATGTATGTATATATATATATATACACACACATATATGTAGAATAGCTGGGGGCCAGCATGGTAGTTAAGGTGCTGGATTCTCATATGGTTGAACCTTGCAGCTTTAAAATAACAACAAATAAATAAATAAATGTTTTATATACATATATGAAATAACTATTAAAAACATTTTAAAAAAATATCTGCTACAATACTCCTCTTGTATCAACCCATAAAAACAGGCCTATCAAAGTAACAGGTAACGAAAAAAAAAAAAAAAAAAAAAAAAAAAAGTAACAGGTAACGTTTTAGCAACATTCATCTGTTTTAGAGATACAGGATAGGGTAATTGAAGCCATACAATTTGATAAGATTACCCAAAGTGAGATAAGGTGTAAATCTACCAAAGAATGTTATATAGAGAGACAGATGAGACAACAAAGAAAATTGAGAAGGAGTATGATGAATATGAATACCCACAAAAAAAATGAAAGACAGGAGAGTGAAATATAAGAATGCACAATATTCAATTGCTGTTAAGAAATCAAAAAAGACAAGAACTAGAAAATTTTTTGTAGTATGTAATAATAAGGAGATGGGGTGATATATACTAGAGTAATTTCAATGCTATCTTTAGGGATACAGGCTGATTGAACTAGTTGGAAGAACATGGATGTAGCAAGTAATGAAATCTACAAAGTTTAGCTATAAAAAGGAGAAAGATTTGGGGCCAGCAGACAGCATAGAGGTTATATTGTGGATTCCCACATGGCCAACCGTAGTTCAAGTCCCAGACTTGGTATCTTGAAAATCACACCAGGTATGTGTGTATGTGTGCCCAAGATCCCAGAAGGCTAATGGAGGAGGACGGATTGCAGCATGGCCCTCCCACCCAAGGACTGATTTCTCACTTTTTCTCTCACTGTCTCTTGTCTTTTTCTCTCACCAGCAAAACATGCACCCTAAGGCAAAAAATGTCTTATGAGATGGAGGAGAATTTTATTTTTCTAAATGAGAAAACGTTGAGGGGAAGATACTTTAGGGAAAAAGGTGTTGAAGATTAAAAAAATAAATAAAAAGGAAAGAAAGAATCCAAAAAAGTTATTTGACAAAACAGAAGAGAATGATAACTAGCTTATTGTTAAAGAAGGTATTAATTAGCATTACACAAAAGAAAGATACCTCTTCCAGTATAACAGAAGAATATACAGATGTGGGTGCAGACAATCTGTAAATTGGTTGGCAAAAAGGAGATAAGGTCATCTGCTTAGTATGGGGAATGAAGTAGAAGAAAAGGACATTTGAAAAGACTGGAGAAGATTTAAATCATTTCTACAGTAAATCTGAGAGAACTAAGTAAAGGTGTAGAGGTAAATTCTTAACAGGCACTGGAGAATCAGGTAAGATTGAAGACGAGGATGTATGCAGCATTAGACTACTAAACTATGTGGTTATGTGACTTTCTCTAGCAGTGATCAAGTGGTCAACAAACCAGAATTGGGGTCGGGGGAAGGTAATTGGATTTATACATGGCAGACAGTTGTGATCAAAGGGCAATAATGAAATAAGAAAGTTGGAGAAAGCCTGTGTGTGTGTGTGTGTGTGTGTGTGTGTGTGTGTGTGTTTTAGATCACTTATTTAATATTCTCAAGCAGGTATCCCATGGGTATCAAACATAGCCTCATTACATCTAAAACCATTATCACCAAAATTCTTGCTCCTCTTTCTGTATGTTTATGTCATCACAGATCTGTTTGCTTTGTGTCACTAATCATATAGCCATACTTCTATCTAGAAGCCTGTTGCCATTTTTTAATAATTATTTAATTTTATCTATTCATTCATTTATTTTAATTTGACCGGAGACACACACACACACACACACACACACACAGAGAGAGAGAGAGAGAGAGAGAGAGAGAGAGAAAGTGAGAAAGCAAGCCACCAGGTCCAGGCATCAAACCATAATCAGCCATGTGGGAGTGTCCAGCATCTTAACTACCACACCACCTGCTGATCCTGCCTGTTGCCATTTCTGTCTTCTGTGAAATTTTTATCCCCAAGAAAGAATCTCTATTTATTACTTTCTTTGTTTGTTTATTTTAACAGATTGAGTTGGTATAGTGCATACTTGGTTATCAAAAGAGAGCTTTGGGACATTGAATTGGTAAATATTCATGATGTGTGAAAAGCATGGTACATACTATACCGTATAATCCCAATCACATAAAATTGTATGTTGTTTATACAAACAGGACCTAGAATGACAGATCCCACTGTAAGTTGTTTGTGACTACAAATGACTTTGTTCCTTGCTTCTTGTGATTTTCAGTTTCCTATAACGCTTATATTAACTTTAAAAAATAAAGGCTCTTTTTAAAACCTGCAAAAAAGACTTCTCTCCATTTTTCACATTTGCATTTTTTTCAATGGTGTGTGCATTTATATTGGTTATCCTTCTGTTTTAAACTTCTTTTGCCATTTCCGGTTGTTAGATTATTCTTCATATCTCAAGGCTCAAATTAAGTATCCCTTCCTCTATGAATTCTTCCTCATCTCTCCTTTCTACCACAGTGAGTCATTTCATCTTCTTGGATCCTGGTATGCATTATAACAAAACAAAACAAAAACAAACAAACAAACAAACAAACAAAAAAAAACACTGTGGGGCTGGCAAGTGGCATGGTGGTTGGGGCTCTAGACTCCAACATAGCCAACCACAGTTAGAGTCCTGGTTCTGGTGGCTTGCTTTCTCTCTTTCCCTTTTTCTCTCTACCTCTCCCTGGTCAAATTAAATAGTAATAATAACAATAATAAAACTAAACAATTCTTTAAAAAAGAAATCACTGTAATTTTTGTTATAGCCGTTTGAGTTCTTTTTTAACATATGTGTTTCTTAGGTGACTTTCTTTTCAGACATGGCACTCTTGATTGTAGCCTTGAAAAAATAGACTATGTGACTTTCTTCTTTATTTTTCACGAACCTAACTACTTGGCACATAGTGTTCAATAACTTTTCTTGAGTAAATGGCTTTTAGTAAATGAATAATAAAAAATACAATCTTACTATGGTGCCAACATGTAGAGGAAGGCATTCCTAAGAAAATTGAAGACAAAGGAATAAAAAGATTAAAATTTCTGTTTTACATCACTTATTTGGCCTTTCAAATTTACTTTAAATTAACAGAAATATTTAATACATTTAAATGAAATACAGTAAAACTAAAGAGTGTCAAGTGTTATTTGTTACTGCCTAATATCTTGAGCATAAAGTGAAATATAATCCAATAGTGGTTAGTAAAATATTTTTCCTCTCATGGAAGCAATATAGCCCCTTTTTGGAGAAAAATAGAAAGTGTTGCAAAGCTTACACACACACACACACCCCAAATATTAATATCTTAACATATGTCTATTTAGTCATATTTAACTTAAAAGAGTACATAATGAACAAGAGAACTATTCCCTTACTCTCTGTCTTGAAACTTTATAGTCATATATGATGCCCTTGTAGACATTTCTTCTGAAATATATTTTTAATTATTTTATTTATCATTATTATTATTTTTAAGGTTGCTATAGGGCACATGACAGAGAGAGAGAGAGAGAGAGTGAGAAAGTAAGCCACCAGGTCTGGGACTTGAGCCATGGTCGGCCATCTGGAAGTCCAGCGCCTAAACTACCATGGCACTATACGCCCCTTGAAATATTTTTTTTTATCTCCTCTTGCATATCCCTTTCTACTCACAACATGAGGTGACCAAATACTCATAGCCTTATGAACAAGTTACAACCTTAACTGTCCTCCCAGACTCCTTTGCAATGTAATTTTCAGGGTGCTGCCAGGTTAATTATTTTAGAACAGTTACTTTATTGTATATATTTATATATTTTTGAGAGGTTTTTGTTATAGGGCGCATGTGCTTGCCAGAAAGACAGAGAGAGACAGAGATAGAACATGAGAAGTCACCCCCCCAGGGGGGATGGCCACGCCACAATCCCTTCTCCTCCATTCTCCTCTTGGGATCTTGGGCATGCACACACACGCACCCGGCATGAGTTTAAGCCACCAGGTCCGGGACTCGAATCGCAGTTGACTACATGGGAGTACAGTGATATAGCCATTACGCTAACTGCTGGTCCCGACTTTATTATATTTTTCTGAAGATCTGTCACTGTTGTTATAGTTTAGTACTTCGTTGTTTAATATATATGTGTTGTATTTATTTTGTGAAACTTCCCTTACTGCACTTGCTTACTGTGACTTTCTAGTAGCTGATTTGTACTGCATAGCACATTAGACATTTAACATATATCTTCTGTGCTTAGCTTTATTAGACATATAACATATATCTTCTGTGTTTGGCTTTGTATTTAGTTAGTCCATGGAGATAAGGATATTTTTCCTCTGTATTCCCTCTAGTGAGTAGAGTTAGATGTCTACAGTAAGTATGGATAAATATTTGATTATGTCATTTCTCCAATCCTAGTTTCTTAGTTTCTTGAGAGCAAGAACAATTTTATATATAATTATTATTATTTTTAGAGAGAGTCTTTGGGTTTTGTTTTGTTTTGTTTTTTGTTTTTTGTTTTTTTTTGCTATAGCACGTGTGCACTCACCAGAGAGACAGAGAGAGACAAATAGAAAGCAAAAAATCATCCGCTGGAGGATGGCCACGCTGCAAACCCTTCTCCTCCATTCTCCTCTCAGGATTTTGGGCACACCCACACTGACCTGTCATGAGTTTTAA
Organism: Tupaia tana; assembly: GCA_026018925.1. NCBI lineage: Eukaryota > Metazoa > Chordata > Mammalia > Scandentia > Tupaiidae > Tupaia > Tupaia tana. The sequence continues at coordinate 27,233,955 of JAKSZU010000009.1, forward strand.
GCCACTGGGTCTGGGACTTGAACCACAGTCGACCACATGGGAGTCCAGGGACGTAACCATGGGAGTCCAGTGACGTAAAAATTAGACCCTCTGCTTGTCTCAAGAGCAAAAACAATATTTTATACATGAATAACTGCTCAAATTCCTATCATACTACTAAATAGTTAATAGCTGTTTAGAACATCTTTATTTAATATTGGTCATTATGAATATAGCCATTTATTTCTTATACTCAAATGAAAAAGATACTTTCTTTACATTAAAGGTCACACAGGAACTAAGAGATTATATCAAAATAATATGGGCAACATCTCTATAATGCTTACTATCAGGTCTATTGTTATCACTTTATTCACATCTCATAATTCTCACCACAGTTTTCAAAGGCAAGGCTATGTTGGGCTGGTAGGTGGCATGGTGATTAAGGCACTAGACCCCCACATGGCCAACCATGGTTTGAGTCCTGGACCTGGTGGCTTGTTTTCTCACTTTCCCTTCCTCTATCTGTCTCCCTTTGGTCAAATTAAAAAATGCTAGTACGAATAACAACAAAAAATTAAGTAAATAAATAATTATTAAAAAAAGAGAAAAACTAAAGATATCCCTACTTTTATAGAAAAAGTTAAAGATATAAAGAATTAAGTGACTTTTCCAAGGTCACAGACACTACATGATGGAGGCCTATGTTTTGAAACAGGCAGCCTGACTATAGTCCATACACTCTTAATCACTATGCTCTACGACATCAGATGTACGTTTTCAGATGAAGTGTATCTGACACATGAATATTCTCTCTACACACATCATAAACACGAAACCAAATACCATGGATTTTAGATGATATATAGGAAATAAAAAGTAATGGATTCCAATTCTCGAAGGAGGATTTAAAAATACCATATAAAACCTTCCAGACTTCTGAATCATTACAATATAACAGGGTTCTCTTTATAATACCCAACAAGATGCTATAAATGTCATTACCATTATCAGGAAGGCACAGGGCATGCAATGTTTTATATTTGGATTGATTGGAACAATGCATCATCCAAATAAACAGAAAATGACACATAAGGAGATATGTTTTAGCATTGCTCCCTACTTGGGAAAAGAGATGGTGATTTTCTATGTTTCAAAAGGTAACACTGTAATACTATATAAAATTTGTACAAAACCAGAGGTGAGAAAATATATTTTTAATATACTCAAATCTGTATTCAAGTTCTCAAAGATCCCAAGGTGGTAAGAAATACTAATCTCAGTCATCACTGAATAGTTTTCTTTACCCTCAGGATTATACCAGCATTCAGGTGTATAATGCTGGAAGGGAGAAGGGTAAAATACATCTAGAGTTTGATTCAGTCTGAGCCCGATCATAATTCTCATTGTCTAAGAGCACAGAAACCCCCTAGAATATCAAGGAGTTATCCTTCTTCCATGCTTTGCTATGTGCACCATTGCATTAAAGTGTGCCATAGAATATCTAATTACAGGATCTACCATACTTCATTCCATTCTCAATCTACAAGAAGATGCTAGCCCTCTTTTCCAGTTTGTATCAATTAGATTGTGAAGCATACACAACCAACCAAAAAACTCAATGGCTTAAAAGAGCACATATTTTATTTAGGTTCAGATTCAGTGGGTTAATTGGGCATTTTTTGACATCTAGTGTGACTTTTCTTATTTCTACTAGACTCTATCATGTACCTGTCATCAGCTGGTTGGTCAGCTAATTATTGTTCGCTGTAAAATGGTGTCACTCACACTTTCGGTAGTTCACAGGCTGTTGAGGATAGTATGATTTCCTTTTCTTAATGTGTTTTCCTTGCCCTTCAGTAGGCTGTTTCAGAATTCTTCATCAGGAAATCTCAGGATTCTAAGTGCAAGAAGAAAGCCAGACCTGATGCAATAGTGCTTTCAACTTTCTGCTTATGTTATGTTTACTAACGTTCTATTGACTCATAGAAGAGGCACATGACCATGATACATTCAAGAGTTAAGAAAACAGACCCTAGGGAACTAGCAGTTAGCATAATGGCTATGTCGCTGGACTCCCATGTAGTCGACCGCGGTTCGTGTCCTGGACCCGGTGGCTTAAAACTCACGCCGAGCACATGTGCGTGCGTGCCCAAGATCCCGAGAGGAGAATGGAGGAGAAGGGATTGTGGCGTGACCATCCCCTCTGGGGGGTGATTTCTCGCTTTCTGTCTCTCTGTCTCTCTCTGTCTGTCTGGCGAGCGCATGCTCCCTATAGCGAAAACCTCTCAAAAAAAAAAAAAAAAAAAAAAAAAAGAAAAGAAAAGAAAACAGGCCCTATAATTTGAGTTAAGAAGCTGAAATATTTTTGTAGCTATTACTGCAGTGAACCACAGAGCCATCAATGACAGCCATTTTGTCTTTTCTGGTGAAAACTGTAAGAAAAAATATATCTTAAAACATTTGAGAGTAAGAGACTTTACAATGATGACAAAAATACTATATGTGTCCATTTATGGTCCCTATACATAGACTAATAGTGAATATTATTATATAATATGTCATAATTTTTTAGAAAGTTTTGCTATAAAGTGCATGCAGTCACCAGAGAAACAGAGAGAGACAGAGAGAGAGAAAGCAAGAAGTCACCCTTGAGTGGGAATGGCCTGCTGCAATCCCTACTCCTCCAATCTCCTCTTTGGATTTTGGGCATGAACACTTATGTGCCCAGTATGAGTTTTTTTATTTTTTAATTATTTATATATTTTTTATTATTATTAATACATTAAATCACTATACATCATTTAGATTATGAAGGCCACCAAGTCAGAGACTTGAACTGTGGTTGACTATGTGGGAGTCCAATGACATAACCACTAGCCATCTGCTGGTCCCAATAGATCATATTTTATAAAACATTTTAAAGAAACTAATCAAAGTGGAATGATGATACTTTTCTCCCTACATGTTACTTTTTAAAATAGTACCATTTAATTAATTCTTTTTGCCAAATATCAGGAATTTCAAAATATTTTATAAAGATAAAGAAATAGGTAGTGTCTGTCAAGACATATATGTAGCTCTGTCATAAGTAATTTGGTGTTAGAAAGAGTAATTTTGTCATTTTCAATGTAACTTTAATATATATTTTCTCCTGAAAATCTCATCTTGGAAAAGAAATGATTATTTAATATAAAAAAATCTTAACTATTATTGAACATTAACAGTAGTCACACCGCTTAACTACTGTTAAATGACAAAAAATTCTCTATGTGAAGAATAATTAAATCATGTCATGCAGGACAGCATGATGGATAAAATATAGGTTGATTATTACTTATATAAAATGTTTAGAACCAGAAATTTTTTTAGAGTTTGAAATATTTACATGTAAGTTAAAATATATATATATATATATATATATATATATATATATGTATATACACACATATATACAGGCAAGTAGACATCTTATGGATGAGACTCAAGTCTAAACATGAAATTAATTTATGTTTTACATATCTTTCCAAATACACCGCATACAGATAGCCTGAAGGTAATTTTATACATTATTTTTGTATTACACAATTTGGACTTCAACCTGCAACATGAGGCCACGTGTGGAATTTTCAACTTGTGCCATCATGTCTGATTTCAAAAATGTTCAGTATTTGGGACTGTTTCTTATTAATAAAAGATTTCTCAAATATGTCTTTTTTGTTAAATCTTAAATGGCTTTTTCTTTTCTTTAAGTTGTATGAGTCATGTTTCTTATCTTAAAATTTTGATATGCAGACTTTCACTTCCAGGAAGATAGCAGAAGTTCTGTTGATACAATTCCTGGTGAAATAGGCAAAGTTGGTGAACATTCTAAAAATAAGTAACCATGTCAAGCTTCTGGAAATTGTCCTAAGAACATACATTAATTTAGGGAGATTTACCATTATAGAATAAATTACATATTCCTCAAGTTCATAGGTTTAAATCTCAACCCACAATATCTCAGAATGTGACCTTATTTGGAAATAAGGTTGTTGCAGATGTAATCAAGATGAGCTCATTATGTGGTCTTTATGCCAATATGACTGGTGTCCCGTTAAAAGGGCAATTTTGCACACAGAAAAATGTAAGATGATTAACTTGTGAAGATGAAGACAGAGATTGGGGTGATCTTATCCAAGACTGCCAGCAAAAAATAAGAAACCAGGGGAGAGGCATGGACCATATTTTTCCTCCTTGTCTTCTGAAGGACAATAACCCTGATAACACCTTGATGTTAGAATTTTCCAGATCTGTGAGACAATAATTTATGTCATTTAAGCCTCTCAGTTTGTGGTACTTCATTACAACAGTTCACAGAAACTAATACTAAAACTTGGTAAGAATAGAGAAGGTTTGGGACCAGCAGTTAGCGTAATGGCTATGTTGCTGGACTCCCACATAGTCGACCACTGTTCGAGTCCTGGACCCGGTGGCTTAAAACTCACGCCGGGCACGTGTGCGTGCGTGCCCAAGATCCCGAGAGGAGAATGGAGGAGAAGGGATGGCGGTGTGGCCATCCCCCCTGGGGGGTGATTTCTCGCTTTCTGTCTCTGTCTCTCTCTGTCTGTCTGGCGAGCGCACGTGCCCTATAGCAAAAACCTCTCCAAAAAAAAAAAAAAAAAAAAAAAAAAAAAAAAAAAACAATAGAGAAGGTTTGTGGCATTTCAGACATGCCAACTCAGTTTCAGAAAACTGCCAACTCAGTTTCAGAAAACTACTACTTTGGGAAGATGAGGCTAATAAGACGGGGCTTATTCTATGTTCAGCTCCCAGTAAATGGAAGCTTCCACATCATTGTGAGAGGGGTTGTCTCCCAACATTTCTGATCCCCTAAAAATATGTTAAAGAAGCTAAATTCCTTGTGAATACAACTGAGAGTTTGACAGCTGTCTTCCTTCACCAAGCCTCTACCCATGAGACGGAGGCTATACTTCAAGTGTGGCAGGATGAAAATATTGAGGCCTCTATGGTCCTTCGCCCAGCTCAATTGTAGGGTGGAGAGTCCATGCCAGAAAAAGCACATAAAAAATATCAGAGAATATCACCTGGCCCAGTGCCCATAGTGGTGGTTCAGCTTTCTCAGTGTTCTATAATATAAGATTGCTCCTGAGCTCTTTTAAATATTGTATTTTATTTGAAATAAAATGTGGGCAAGTTCAAGGCTAAGGACATTGTCAAAAGGAATAACTCCTCTTTAAGAGCAACAGGGAACCAGCAGTTAGTGTAATGGCTATGTCGCTGGACTCCCACGTAGTCGACCGCGGTTCGCGTCTTGGACCCGGTGGCTTACAACTCACGCCGGGCGCGTGTGCGTGCGTGCCCAAGATCCCGAGAGGAGAATGGAGGAGAAGGGATTGCGGCGTGACCATCCCCCCTGGGGGGTGATTTCTCGCTTTCTGTCTCTATGTCTCTCTCTGTCTGTCTGGCGAGCGCACGCGCCCTATAGCGAAAAACCTCTCCAAAAAAAAAAAAAAAGAGCAACAAACTTGGGTCAGTCCATGGTGTGGTAGTTAAAGAGGCTGAACACCACATGGCTGGTTGCATGGCTCAAGTCCCAGACCCAGTAGCTTGAAAAACATACTGGGCACTTAGGCATGCATGTCTAAAATCCCCACAGGAAAGAGAGATGGAGGAGAAGAGAGTGTGGTATAACCAGGCCACATAGAAAGTACCTTCTCACATTCTTTCTCTGCCTACAGCAAGTGCATGACCCCTCTGGCAAATTGAAACAAAATAAAAAGCAATTGGGGCTGGCAGGTGGTATGGTGGTTAAGGGCACTGGACTCTTATGTGGCAGAATGTGGTTAGAGTCCCAGACCCGGCATCTTGTTTTCTCACTTTCCCTCTCTCTTTCTGTCTCACTCTGTCTGTCTCTGGTCAAATTAAAATAAATAAAGTTAAAATAAACTAACTATAATAAAAGCAAAATAAAAAACAGCAAGCTAGACCATATTGTAACTAGTTCAGTAGAAAGAGCTAAATCTAGTTGTATTCTATTTTTGAGCAATTCACTTAATGTTGTTACCATAAATAATGTAAACATCTGATATTTAGTGTATATATAATTAGGTTGATTTAATTATTCTATGTTTTGGGGCTGGCATATGGCATGGTGGTTGGGGCATTTGACTCCCATATGACCAATCACGGTTGAAGTCCTGGACCTGGTGGCTTGCTTTCTCTCTCTCTCTAAGTCTCTCTCTGACCAAATTAAAAATAAATAGATAAAGTTAAATAATATTATTATTTTATGTTGTATTTATACATTGTGGCATCATTTAGTGCCCCATAAATGCATACGACTATAATTTGTTAATTATAATTTAACATTCAAAACAGAGTCAGCTATGTGGCATAGTAGTTAAGGTGGCAGGATCTCACTTGTCCAGCTGTATAGTTTGAGTCCTGGACACAGCGGCTTGAAAAATATGCTGGGTAAGGACCAGCAGTTAGTGTAATGGCTGTGTCGCTGGACTCCCATGTAGTCAACCATGGTTCACGTCCTGGACCTGGTGACAAACTCACGCTGGGCACGTGTGCGTGTGTGCCCAAGATCTCGAGAGGAGAACGGCGTAGAAGGGATTGCAGCATGCCATCCCCCCTGGAGGGTGATTTCTCGCTTTCTGTCTCTCTGTCTCTCTCTGTCTGTCTTGCAAGCGCACGCGCCCTGTAGCAAAAACCTCTCCAAAAAAAAAAAAAAATATATATATATATATATATATATATATATATATGTGTATATATACATATATATATATATATATGTGTATATATGTGTATATATACATATATATATGTATATATATACATATATATATATATATATATATGCTGGGTACACATTCATGTGTGCCAAAAATCCCAAGGGGAGAATGCAGGAGAAAGTACTGTAGCATGGCCATGTGCCCTGGGAGGCATTTTTCTCATTTCTCCACTCTTTCTTTTGGTCTCTCTCCAGCTATTTTTAGTGCCCTATAGCAAATTAAAAAAAAAATTAAATACAGAAACAAAACAATAGTGAAATCTGACAGTAATTAGGGAAGCCTAACAGGGTGAGCTCTAATACCAAAGATATTAAGAAAAGAGACAGATAAAAAGAGTCCTCCTAAAACTAAAACTATTTGTAAGGAGAAAGGAGCACATACTGCTTTTAGCAGACAATGACTTCAAAGTAGCCATAATGACTATGTTCAAAGACCTAAAGGAAATCATGTTTAAAGAAGTAGAGAGGAGAGAGGGATGTCCATCTTCTGAGAGGGAATCTTAGTAGTCCAAGCGACAAAATAGAGAATTAAACGTGGGTGATGTTGAGAAAAGCAAGATTTTTGTTCAAAAGTGCACCCAGTGCCATACCATGGAAAAGGAAGGCAAGCGCAAGACTGGCCCAAATCTCCATGGTCTATTTGAGCAGAAGACAGGTCAGGCCCCTGGAGGCTTTTACACATATGCCTACAAGAACAAAGGCACCACCTGGGGAGAGGATGGAGTTTTTGGAGAATCCTAAGAAGTACATCCCTGGGACAAAAATGATCTTCAGTGGCATTAAAAAGAAGTCAGAAAAAGCAGAGCTGATAGTTTATCTCAAAAAAACTACTAATGAGTAATAGTTGCCCAGTGCCTTATTTATGACAAAACAGAAATGTCTCACCTTTTTTATGTATACCATAATTTAATTGATCTCGTACACCAGAATTCAGATCATGAATGGCTGACAGGATATTTTCGTTGGACAATCCTGAGTTAAATAAGACTGGCTTGTGGTTAAATGAATATTGTTGAGTTTTTCAACTATTGATAGTGTTTTCAGTTCAACAAATGGTATCAGTATTTGGCCATTCATTTTTTTTTTTTTTGGAGAGGTTTTGCTAAAGGGTGCGTGCGCTCACCAGAAAGACAGAGAGAGACAGAGAGACAGAAAGCGAGAAATCACCCCCCCGGGGGGATGGCCATGCTGCAGTCCCTTCTCTTCCATTCTTCTCTTGGGATCTTGGGCACGCATGCCCACGTGCCTGGCACGAGTTTAAGCCACCGGGTCCAGGACCTGAACCATGGTCAACTACATGGTGGTCCAGAGACATAGCCATTACACCAACTGCTGGTCCCAGTATTTGTTCTTTCCAAAGACTTATTTGTTGATTCATTAGTAATGCTCATCTCTCTGCAAATAAGGCAAATGCCATCACAAAATCTACTAGAGATTGTTTTCCTATTTAGGCTTATATGTAACTGGTTATATTAATATACACATGCTGGAAATATCATTTCACTTCTCAAAACCAAGCAGATGCACCTGTGTTTTAATTTGTGCTCATTAACTAGTTAAAAGCAAGGGCTGAAGATAAGGTAGTGATGTCTATTTTATATTAGGTCATAATTATTTCAATCTAATTAAAATTCTATCTAAAACATTGCCTTTTCCTTATTGAAAGACCTTTTAGTGTGGTTTGTGTGTACTATCAAATAAAGAATATTTAACACTTTACATATTTTATAAAAGATTTTAAGGTCAGACACTGACTTTTTGAAAGTCGGTGTGACAAGATTTAGTAGCAAGCTAAATTTTACCTTTGAATTCTATTATCTAAGCCAGACTAAATTATATTTCAGGATTATCTTTAGACAATTGTTCAAAACCACATAGAAACTGAAGAGCTACTATATATGTGTGATTGGTAATGGTGCTTTTGCCAATTTATTACAAGAAAAGTAGAGGAGATATACCATCAGCCTAGATTTTTAAGTTATGCCATCCTAAGATTTAAGATAATTAAAAAGCAAATGAAAGATCATGAACAGAAGAAGTTGAAGAAGTTATGAAAAAAATATCTCATCAACTAAATAATATCAATAAAGACATCAAAATCATATAAAAATAAAAATTTTGGAATTGAAAAGTAGATTAACTGGAATGAAAAATTCATTCTATAGCTTAATGGCATATTTGAATTAGAAAGAATCAGGAGACTTGAGAAAATAGACCAATACATATTAGCAATCCAAACAAGAGACAGAAAATACAATGTAGAAAAATGAACAGAGGCTCAGAGAAATGAGACTTTTTTTAAAAATGTAACTACATATAATTTAAAAAGATGTTATCATAAACCATTAAATATAAAATATCAAAAAACTCATTTTTATTTTGCTAAGAAATAACATATCAAGACAGACAAATACCCAAAACAAACTCAAGACAGTTCTTCAATTTGGTCAAAAATATCAATAAAGCTGAAACAAATTGTGACTGAAAAATAAGAGTTCTTGTTCACAATAAAGACAATATATTTCAGTCTTGACTCCACATATTAGTCATTCTTTTACTCTTTGAAGTAAAATAATTTTTGGAATTAGTCATTTTTATTCATTTTTTCACACTGAAATTTCTTAACTTTTCCTATTTAACATTTTAAATGAGACTTTTTTAGTGAAGCAAGTGCATGATATGAGAATTCCAGAATGAGAGGAAAACAGGAAAAGGGCAGGGAAAATATTTTTAAAAATGGTTGAAAACATTATAAAAAAATTGTTAAATCTTTGAAAATGGGGCCAGCAGGTGGTGTGGCAGTTAAAGACACTGGACTCCCACATGGCTGACTGCTGCTCAAGTCTCAGAACTGGCAGCTTGCTTTCTCACTTCCTCTCCCTCTCTCTGTCTCTGTCTCTCTCTCTCTCTCTCTCTCTCTCATCTTCTTCTGGTAAAATCAAAAACAAATAATAATAAATAAAGTTAAATAAAATTATTATTAAAAAAACTTATTTGCAGAAATTAATGAGTTAGATCTAAAAATCCAAAGAAAATTTAAGGAACACAGAGTAGCAAAAATCATACTGAAAAAAAAATAAGAACAAATTCGAAGGGCTCACACATCCTGATTTCCAACCTAACCACAAAGCAACAGTAAAAGACAGTGTGTTACTGGCATAAAGCTAGACATTTTGATAAATGCAATAAAATTGAGAATCTAGAAATAAACTCTATTCCCATTTTCTTTGATTATCATCAAGGGTTTTGAAACAATGTAATGGGGTAAAGTCATCCTTCAGTAACTGTTACTGAGGCACCTACATGCAAAAGGATCGAGTTGGATCCCATCATATAAAAAAACTCAAAATGTATTAACTACCTAAATGTAAGAGTTAAAATTAAAACTCCTTTTCATTCATTATAGAGGATGTGAACGTGAGAGAGAGAGATCACGCACACTCACACGAGAAAAGCACCCCCCACAGGGCTTGGCCATGTTGCAATCCCCTTTTATTAGTCATCAAGCCTGACCGGACGACAGACTAGAAACTTATTGTGGACAACATGTGGCTTCCAGCTTCACAGTCTAGTATACTACTGACTGTTCCACAGAGGATAGCTGTAAAGCTAAGTTTCATGTGTGTGTTTTTGCGATAGGGTGTGTGCACTCACCTGAGAGGGACAGAAAGAGAAAAAGTGAGAAGTCACCCCCCTGGGGAGATGGCCACAACAAAGTCTCTTTTTCTCCATTCTGCTCCTGGGATTTTGGACACACACACACACACACACACACACACACACACTCACTCACTCAGCAAGATTTTCAAGCTGCCAGGGCTGGGGCTCAAACAATGGGTGGCCATGTGGGAGTCCAGCACCTTAACCACCATTCCACTTGCTGGCCCCAAAACTAAAACTCTTTAAAATCACTATAGAGGGGTACGTCTCTGTGCTCTTGATTTTGCCAAAGTTTTCTGAGATGTGACAATGAAAGGACAAAACACAAAGGAAAAATATATAAATTTGATCTAAAACTATTTGTGCATAATGTGACACTACTGTGCAAGTAAAAAGACAAACCACAGAGTGGGAAAAATATGCTAAAGCATGTATCTGATAAAATTTTTGAGTGCAGAATATATAAAATACTCTTACATCTTAACAATAAGATGGGATCAGCAGTTGGTGTAATGGCTATGTCGCTGGAATCCTATGTAGTCAACTGTGGTTAGAGTCCCAGATCCTGTGGCTTAAACTCAGGCCACGTGCATGTGAATGCATGCCCAAGATCCCGAGAGGAGAATGGAGGAGAAGGGATTGCAGAGTAACCATCCCCCCTGGGGGGAGATTTCTCACTTTCTGTCTCTCTCTGTCTTTCTGGCAAGTGCACGCGCCCTATAGCAAAAATCTCTCCAATAATAATAATAATACAACTCAGTATTTTGGGCAAAGTAGCTAAATAAACTTTTCTGTAAAAAAAGACAAAAATGGAGTATAAATACATTAAAAAGATGCTCAGCATAATTAATCATTAGGAAAATGCATATGCATTAGGAGGGCAATAATAAAAAGAGGGACTGATAAACTTTCGGAGAGATTGAGATTCTCATACATTACTGGTAGGAATATAAAGTGTTTCAGCCACTGTGGAAGTCACTTTGGCTACTTCTCAAAATTTGAAATGTAAAATTGCCATGTAATCCTAAAATAATGAAAATATATCCTCACAAAACTTACACAGAAATATTCATAGAAGCATTACTCATAATGACCCTAAAGTACAAACATAAATTAAAAAAGAGAAAACATCCAAATATTCATGACCTGAGGAATAAACAAAATGTTATATTTCCATATAATAGGATGTTATTTATCCAGAAAAAGATAAAATTTACTCTTACATACTACAAAATGGTAGAACTTAAAAAATTTTTCAGTAAAATAAACGAGACATTTATATAAAGTTTCCATTACAAGCAATTATATATTAACGGAAATTAGATTTGTGGTTTCAAGGAGATTGTTACAGGTGGAAATTTTTTTTTTTTTTTTGGAGAGGTTTTTACTATAGGGCGCGTGTGCTCGCCAGACAGACAGAGACAGAGAGACAGAAAGCGAGAAATCACCCCCCAGGGGGGATGGCCACGCCGCAATCCCTTCTCCCCCATTCTCCTCTTGGGATCTTGGGCACGCACGCACATGCGCACGGCGTGAGTTTAAGCCACCGGGTCCGGGACTCGAACCGCGGTCGACTACATGGGAGTCCAGTGACATAGCCATTACGCTAACTGCTGGTCCCCATATAGGTGGAAATTAAAAGTGACAGGTAAAAGATATAGGGTTTCTTTTGGGTGTGATGGAAGTATTCTGGAACTAGTTGGTAGTGATCGTTCCAAAGTGTTGCAAATATGCTAAACACTAACAAATTGTATGTTTTAAATAGGTAAATTTTATCTGATAGGATTTATATCTCAGTAAAAGAATTGCAAAAAATTCAGAATTCCTTAGTTAACAATTTACTTTTACATTAAGGTAGAAAAAGTGACATGATTTTATTTTAGTTTGTTTAATAGACATAGAGCAAAGGGAGAACAATATGCTGTATTGAATTAAGGGAGAAAGTTCCCTGAAAATACTTCCCTAATAGTTCATTTTTCTATGAAATAATCTCTCTAATGATGTTTTTGTTTTTCATCTCTGTGACTTATTTATTCTTTTATAATAGGTAATCACTTCCTATCTCAACAATAATGTGATTACAGTGTTTTTACAAATTCTTTCTATACCTCATCATTATTATTATGTTTCTAAATTTTCAGTCTTCAAAGAATAGTGGTTTTAATAACCTTACCATTAATTCAGGAGTAATGAATCTAACAAGATGGGTCATTTTCTGAACGTGCAAACATGGTTATCTTCATATTCATTTTCATACTCCTTTTCAAATGAAAGAATTAGTCTCTAATCAGTTTAATTACTATATTTCAATCTTGAGAGAATATTAGCCATTATCCATTCAGATCAGTCCTGAGTTGTTCAATTCAAATGCATAAAATAACTAGGTTTCTGAAACTCCAGCTGAATATTCTGGAAAATTTATCAGTATAAAAATGATAAACCACCTCATATTTTCTATCTCTTTCCATTTTTCTCCACTCTGAAAGGAAGAACCTCCAGATTAAAATCGCTTATAGATTTACAATATTATTCATTTGCTTCTGGGATTTCTTGAAGAAGTAATGGGTATTTCATTGCTCAGTGGGAGGGGCATCTGGTTTCTATCATTTCATTTGTAACTAATTAGAGAAAAAAATAACCTGCATCAAAATATCTAACCAGTACCCTTCAAAAGTGTCAAGGTCATGGAAGAGATGGAAATACTGAGGAATTATGACAGATTGGAAGCAATGAAGCTTAAGACGATATCTTGGAAGAGAAAAACAATATTGGTTGGAACACTAATGAAATTGAAGTACATTTTGCTATTTATTAATGACATTATACTAATGTTAATTTATTGCTTTTGATAACTTTACTATTACTATGTAATATTTTAATTTTAGGGTAATCTGGATGAAAGAATTACAGATTCTATATCTTTAACAGTTTACTGTAAATCTAAATTTTTTTCAATATTAAAAATAGCAAAATTAGCAACATCTAAAAAACTACACAATTTCAAGGTTTTGAAACATAGATTCATTTATCCAAAAATTATCTTAGAAATTAATTCACTTTATTCTAACCTAATTCCATGCTCACAATATGTGTGAATTGTATTTGAAAATCTATTCATATTGTATTTTTCATCTTAACCATACATAATAGTGTTTGAAATGATCACAAAACTGATCAAAACTGTTACACTATAGTTCTGTGATATAAGCGAGCGCTACAGGCATGACTTAGTTTCACAGAAAAGAAGAATCACACCCCCACAACTTTTTCCTTTGCCTATTTTTTTCTAACTTTTCCCTTTGTTATATGACATGTGTGCATGTTAGAGAGAGAGAGAAAAAGGAGAAAAAAAGAGAGAGAGTGAGAAATTATCCCCCACGGAGGATGGCCATGCCATAATCCCCTCTCTTCCATTCTTCTCTCAGAATTCTGGGCATGCATGCACATGCATCTGGCATGATTTTCAAGCCACTGGGTTCTGGACTTGAACCATACAGTTGGCCATGTGGGACCTAGCTGCCTTAACGTCCACACCACCTGTTGGCCTACTATTACCTTCTTTCTCAAGCAGACACATGACATAGAATACAGACTTTACAGATATAGTGAAGAACGTCACTAAACAAAAAGCAATAAAATAAATTTTGGGTACAAAAATTCAATTATGATTTCTAGAATTTCCATAACATATCACGCAAAATGTTCAGTTTTCAACAAAAATATAGAACATGTACAGAAACAAAAAACAATATGGCCCATATAAAGAAAACTAAAGTTAGTATAAACTTTAACTAAAAAAAAATCCAGACATATACCTTAATATAAAAAGACTAAATCAGTTGTTTTGAAGGTATTCATAAAACTAAAGGAATCCAAGTCTACAAACAAAGAAAAGTTTGAGAACATGTCGTAAATATAGACTATCAATCAAAATATAAAAATAATTTAAAATGCATAAAAATATAGAGCTTAAAAGTACAATAAGTAAAATAAAACAATGGTAGAATATGCATTCTTCTAAGTGTACACAGAGCATTCTCAATAAGCAGACATGTTAGGCTGTAAAGTTACTTTCAACATATTTAAAATTATTGATATCACACAGTATGTTTTAGATCACAGTGGAATAAAATTAGAAATAAAAATTTAGATAAATCTTTGGGTAAATTCACAAATATGTGAAAGTTCAATGACACATTCCAGAGACTGGCAGGTGTCATGGTGGTTAAGAGCATTGGACTCCCACATGGCCGACTGTGGTTTGAGTCCCGGACCTGGCGATTGCTTGCTTTCTCACTTTTCTCTCTCTCTCTCTCTTTCTCTGTCCCTCTCTGATCAAATTTAAATAAATAAATAAAGTTAAATAAAAGAATTCTTAAAAAAAAGACATTCCTAAATTAAAATTGGATCAAAATTAGAAAAAGGCCATTCATAAGGGCACAGTGGTGACACAACACTCCACAATGCTGAGGCCATGTGGCACATCAGAGATTTGATTCTCAGTCTGTCTCTCTAGGATGGACACGAGTGCATGCCTATGGTACTGACCATTTTTTCCTGGGGCATGAGACGCTTTCCTGGGTGCCTATCTTGTGACACTCTCTTTCTTGAAAGGAAAAGATGGATAAGTAAAATCTTTAAGAAAAAAAAAAATACATTAGAGAATATTTTCAAGTTAATAAAAACAAAAATATAGTACACTAAAGCAGTACAAGAAAAAATGCACAGCTATCAATGTCTGCACTAATAAAAATGGATGATGAAAACTTCCTAACCTTGGACTGACTCCATAGTATAACAGTTAAGCTCTGTGCATAGAAAACTGGATCCCACATTGCTGACTATAGTTTGAATCCTAGCACCAGTGGCTTGAAAAACATAGCAGGCACGTGTGCATGCATGTCTCAAATATTTATGGGATAGAGAAATTAAGGACATATTTAAAATTATTGATATCACACACAGTATGTTTTTAGACCACATGGAATAAAATTAGAAATAAAAATTTAAATAAATCTTTGGGGAAGTTCACAAATATGTGAATTTTAATAAATTTTATTAATTTTTATTTGTTATTATTACATATATTTTTAGTTTGAACAGAGAGAGGTGAGAGAGAGAGAGAAAGGGAAAGTGAGAAAGCAAGCCTCCAGGTACGGGACTCAAACTACAGTCGGCCATATGGAGTTCAGCATCCTAACCACTATATCACCTGCTAAATGATACAGAGTATAGGGAAACAAAACAAAACAAAACAAAACAAAGAAAATCAAGAAAACTAAAAGATTGTTCTTTATTTCAAAAAATTATTCTATTCATGATAACACATGCACACACACATGAGAGAGAGAAGCACCCTCAACAAGGTCTGGTTACACTGATGCCCTATTCACCTAGCCCTGCAGCTCATGGGGATCTTGGGAACACACTCACATATCCAGTGTGTTTCAGTCTTTCTGGGTTGCAGAATGGAACCTGTGGTCACCAAGTAGCTGCTAGCACTGCAGTTTGGTAAGCTACCAACTGTGCCAGAAGCAAGGTTTAAAGATAATTCTTTGAAAAGTGCAGGGTCAAAGGTTGCATGCTTGCTCCATGACTGACTGCTGATTGCACGGTTGGAATCATAGACCCGGTGGCTTGAAAAACATGCTGAGATTGTGTGCTTGTGTGCCCAAAATCCTGAGAGAAGAATGGAGAAGGGATTGTGTTACAACCATACCACAGGAGGGATGCTTTATCACTTTCTGTGTCTTTGTCTCTTTCTAGCAAGTACATTTGCTCTGTAGTAGATTTTTTAAGTGCAAAAGTATTGTCAAAATTTTAGCTATACTGACCTAGAAAAAAAGAGAAAGATCTGAATTATTAAATTTAATAAACACAGGAAATCACAACCTAGGTGAAATGGACAAATTCAAAATGGACTCAAGAAGAAATAGAAACCTAATTAGATCTATGACAAGGTAAGAGAGTGAATTTATAACCAAACAAACTTCACACTAAGAAAAGCCTAAGCCCACATGGCCTTAATAATGCCTTTTTAAAAACGTGTTTAAAAAGCATTAACACCAATCTTTCACAAATTCTTCCAAAATAAAGAGGGACCACTTCTTTTATTTTTTGTTTTAAGGTTTTTGCTATAGGGCACGTGTGCTCACTAGAGAAAGACAGAGAAAGCAAGAGAGAGGGAAAGTGAGAAATCACTCTCCACCCCAGGGAGAATGGCCATGATGTGATCCTTTCTCCTCTACTCTCTTCTCAGGATTTTGGGCATGCACACACATGTGCTTAGTGTGGTTTTCAAGTTACCAGGTCTGGGACCTGAATCATTGTCAGTTATGTGGGAGTCTGACGCCTTAACCATCACACACCCTGGCCCCCAAGGGAACACTTTTTTTTTTTTTTTTAGAGACGGTTTTTGCTATAGGGCGCATGTGCTCGCCAGACATTCAGAGGGAGGCAGAGAGACAGAAAGCGAGAAATCACCCCCCAGGGGGGATGGCTATGCCACAATCCCTCCTCCTCCATTCTCCTCTCCTGATCTTGGGCAAGCACCCACACGCGCCGGGCGTGAGTTTAAGCCACTGGGTCCGGGACTCGAATCGCAGTCGAGTACATGGGAGTCCAGCGACATAGCCATTATGCTAACTGCTGGTCCCCACTTCTTAACTCATTGTATAAGGCCGTATTACCCTGACAACAAAATCATACAAAGATATCAGAAGAAAACTAAAGACTAGAGTCCTTTACAGATGTAGATCTGAAATCTTGGTAAAATATGGACTTGTTGGGGCCAGCAGCTTGGCATGGTGGTTCAGGGTGCTGGACTCCCAAATGGTCGACATTGGTTTGAGTACCAGACCTGGTGGCTTGCTTTCTCTCTATCACTCTTTGTCTCTGGTCAAATTAAAATAAATAAATAAATTTAAATAAAATAATTCTTAAAAAATAGAATTGTTATCAAACATCTGAATCTAGCAAAATATAGAAAGGATTATATATTATGAGTATGTGGAATTCACCTCAGGTATACAGTGTTATTTCACCTATGAAAATCTATTAATGTGGTACAGTATTTTAATAGAAAAGAGTCAAAAATACACATTATTATAGCAATGGATGTGAGAAAAGCTTTTGACAATACCCAACGTTATTGCATAATAAGAAGTCTCATTTAACTGGAAATAGAAGGAAACATCCTCAATCTGATAAAGGATATCTATGATTAAAATCACAGATAATATCATATTTAAAGACAAAAGGTTAAAAGCATCCACACCAAGATCAAGAACAACTTGTACAAGGATGTCCACTCTTTATTCTTTTATTCAACATTATATTGGGGAATTTTTTTTCAAGGCAGTTAAGTAGGGTGAAGATATCAGAGGCATCCGTATTGGAAAGGGATATGTAAAACTATATATATTTCCATGTGATTTAATATTATAAAATCTTAAGTACTTCAGAAAAAAATCCCCATTAAGACTAACAAATTTTATCAGTGAGATTTTAGGATACAAGATCCATATGCAAAAATCAAATATATTTTTAAATGTTATCAATTAACAAACTTCTACTCAAATTAAGAGTGTAATTTCTTTTATAAGAGAGATTTTTGGTATAGGGTGTATGTGCTCACTGGAGGGACAGAGAGAGACAGAGAGACAGAAAGCAAGAAATCATGCCACCCGTGCCACAGTCCTTTCTCTCGGAATTTTGATCATGCAAGCACACACACCCAGTGTGAGTCTCAAGTCACCAGATCTGGGACTCAAACTGCAGCTGGCCATGTGGGAGTCCATTGACGTAACCATTTCGCCATCTGCTGGTGCTAAGAGTGTAATTTCATTAATAATGTTATCAAGAGAATAAAATAAGCAAAAATAAATTTAGCAAACAACTAACTAGCACTCTGAGAAATGCTAAACATTACTGAACAAGTTAAAACAACCTAAATAATGTAAACACATTCAATGTTTAAGGATCGGAAAACTTAATAATGGAAAGCTTCCAATTGTGTCAGTCTGTTACTTTTTTAATAACAGAAAATATCTGAGTCTGGGTAATTTATAAGAATAGAGGTTTATTTATCTCCCAGTTCGGATGCTTCCTTCTATTTCTAGAGACAGGCATCACAACTGGTGAGAGTAGAAGCATGTATGTCTGTGTCCATTTGTGTCTGTCCCATTCTCTGTCTTTATAAGCCTACAAGGATTCAATTGTGGGGGCCCTAGCCTTAGTCCTAATGTCTTCCAAAGGCCCAACCTTTCAACATTATAATCAGATTAAGTTTCCTCTTAATATTTTCACAATACAACCAAGTTCTAACATGAACTTCGGGGGGATACATTCAAACAACAGCAGCAATATCCCCCAAATTGATCAGCAAATTCCATGCAATGCATGTCAAAAACTCACTTAGCTTTTTTCTCATAAACTGACAAGCTGGTTCAAAAATTTATAGTGAAATGGAAGGAACCTAGCATAGCCAGAATAATTTCGAACAGTATCAGTTGGAGGATTAATGGATTCTTCTTCTTCTTTTTTTTTCTTAGAGAGAGATTTTGCTATAAGCCTTGTGCACTTGCCAGAGAGACAGAAAATAAGAGATCCCCCAGGGACAATGGCCATGCTGCAATTCCTTCTCCATTCTCCTTTCAGGATTTTGGGCATCATGCACACACATGCACCCAGAATGAGGTTTGTTTTGTTTTTGTTTGTTTGTTTGTTTTTTTCTCCCTAGCATGAGTTTTAAACAGCCACGTCCGGGACTCAACTATGTGGGAGCCCAGTGATATAACCATTATGCCATCTGCTGTTCCTATAGATTCTTACATTCTTATTTCAGAATGCATTATAGGGAGAGTGAGAGGAAAGGAATCAAGAAGAGAAATAGAGAGGCAAGACATTTGTGGGACACAGAAATGGAGGATTAACTGACTTGTGGGACTTGTGGGAAGTGTGTTCATGTTGGGTAAATTCATTTTACAAGCTACAGTGATGTACAGTAATTAAATGTTTAAAATAATATTTTTAAATAAATAAAAACAGGAAAAAACTTATTATAAAGCTGCAATAATCAAGACATAAAGACAGAAATGGAGACCAAAGGAACATGAATGAGGGTTCATTAACAAACTATAGCATTTATGGTCAGTTGATCTTTTGACAAGAGTATGAAGGCAATTCAATGAAGTGGGGGGGATTTTAATAAATGGTACTGAAGAAATGGATAGCGCGCTTGTGCGTGCGTGCCCAAGATCCCGAGAGGAGAATGGAGGAGAAGGGATTGCAGTGTGACCATCCCCTCTGGGGGGTGATTTCTCGCTTTCTGTCTCTATGTCTCTCTCTGTCTGTCTGGCGAGCGCACGCGCCCTATAGCGAAAACTTCTCCAAAAAAAAAAAAAAATGGATAGCTAATGCAAAAGATGAATTTGTAACTGTAATTAAAACAATATACAAAAATTAATTGAAAATATATGAAAAACCTAAGCATAAGAGCTGAAATTATTAAAACATCTAGCAGAAAACATAAGTATTTCTAATAATAAGCATGCACACATATGCATGCATGAGAGAGAGTGAGTGAGACCAAAAAACATCCTTGATAGGAGCTCATCAAGCCATGATGCCCCTTTCTCAGCCCTCTGGATTCTCAGAACTTTTGCTTCCTCTAGTATACAGCATGTTTTCGAACTGATCTGGGAATCTGAGCCTGCGGTCAACCATATGACTTCCAGCCTTACAAGGCATTGACATTACTGCTTTGTCACAGCACCAGCCATAAGTATAAATCTTGATGACCTTAGATTAGGCAATATATTTTATTTGTATGAAGAGCATGTACATTCCCCTGAGAGAAAGAGAGAGACAAAGCAATGAGGTGTGGTCTCACCACAATCCCTCCTCCTCCATTTATCTATCCCATTGGGGTTTGGGGCAAGCATACATACACACTTGGTGTGTTGGTTAAGTTACTGGAGTTGGGATTGGAACTGTCATTTGGAATCCAGCTCCTTTAACCAGTAGGATTTGGGGCCAGCCCTACACAATATGTTCTTATTAGGGCTGACAAAAAAATTAAAAAAAGATAGTCAAACAGGATCACAGTAAAACTAAATACTTTTGTACTTCAAATCATAAGATCAACAAAGTAAAGAGACAACTCACCCACTGGGAAGAAATACTTGCAAATCATATGTCTTACAAGGTTTACTATCCAGAATATATAAAGAATTCTATCAATTTGGCAATAATAGACTATAATCCAATTTCATAAGTGCAAATAATTTTATATGCATTTCTTCAAAGAAGATACTCAAATGATAAATAAGAAAATGCATCAATATCATTAGCCATCAGGGAGTGTAAATTAAAATCACCATGAGATATCAGTTTAGACCCAGCAAGATAGCAGATAAATAAGACAGATAATTGCAAGTAATATTAAACATGTGAAGAAATTGGAACCCTCATGCATTGCTGGTGGGAATGTAAAAATGTGCAGTATCTGTGGAAAACCCTGAATATTCCTCAAAATGTAAGCATTGAGTTACTGTATGGCCCAGCAATTCCACTCCTAGGTATATACTCAAAGGTAGTGAAAACAAATGGATGCTTACACAATAATATCCACAGCAGTATCGTTCATGATAGGCAAAACATGAAATAAAACTAAATGCCTATCAACTAAGGAATGAGCAAATAATGTGGTATTTCCATAAAAGGTGATAATAATTAACAATAAAAAGGAATAAAGTACAGATCTGTGTTATAACATGGATGGACTTTAAAAACATGCTTAACGAAAGAAGTTAGTCTCAAAATATCACGTTATGTGTTTCAATTTACATAAAATGTCCAAAATAGGCAAATACATAGTGACAGAAATTATACCAATGGTTATCATTGACTAAGAGGAGGCAACAATGGAAAATAAATGACAGCTAATGGACAAGGTGCTACTCTTTAGGATGATCAAAATTTTCTGAAATTAATATTATGTCTGCACATCTTTTTGAATATACAAAAATTTTTGGATTGAATACCATAAAGGGATAAAATCTGTGGTATGTAAATATCTCAATAAAAGTAACTAAATTAAATAAACAGATATTAGAGAAAGGCATTAAAACACCAGAACTAATGAGAATGAATAGCATTTCCCTTCTAGGGAAAGCTAAATAGCATAAAACCCACAATTTCTTCCACAATAAGCACATACATTTTTTTCATTTCACATTCTCGAAATTGGGTTAAGAAATCTTTAAATTTACATGGAATAATAAATATCACCAAATCCTATAAAATTATTTTTAAATGAATTGTATGGTGTTACTAATTTAAGACCATCTATATTGGATACCTAAGTTGCTCTACAGTAAGATGGATAAGATTAGTTGTGGAGTATAGTAGTCCCAAGTTTTTAAATAAATGTTTAAAGAGTACTAAATCTAAGATTTTTTTTAATTAAAATGTGACAAACTTGGTATTTCAATTTAGTTGACAAAGCTTAATTATTTAATAAATGGGGCTTGGAAAACTGACTATATTGGATACCTAAGTTGCTCTACAGTAAGATTAGTTGTGGAGTATAGTAGTCCCAAGTTTTTAAATAAATGTTTAAAGAGTACTAAATCTAAGATTTTTTTTTTTAATTAAAATGTGACAAACTTGGTATTTCAATTTAGTTGACAAAGCTTAATTATTTAATAAATGGGGCTTGGAAAACTGACTACTATTATAGAAAAAAGTCTATTATTTGACATAATGTTTTAAAAATTCAAGTTGGACAGGGGAATACGAATAAAACATGACATTCTGCAAGACAAAACCACATGAGGGGTCCAGCAGTTGGCATAATGGCTAAGGCAATGTCACTGGACTCCTATGTAGTCAATCACGGTTCAAGTTCCAGACCCGGTGGCTTAAACTCACACAGGGCACGTGTGTGTGTGTGTGTGTGCCCAGGATCCTGAAAGGAGAATGGAGGAGAAGAGACTGCAGCGTGGACTTCCCCCCCCCCCCCCCCCCCCGGGGGGTGATTTCTCGCTTTCTTTCTGGTGAGTGCAGGCGCCCTATAGCAAAAACCTCTCCAAAATAAAAAATAAAATATAAAATAAAATACACATGATAAGACTCACAGTTCACATTTGGAGACCTCCCTGAATATGCCAGGCACATATGTGTCCAAAATCCAGGTCTGCTAAAGCTGGAGTGGATCAGAGTTGGGACACATTTGAGCATGTTCTCTCTCACTTTCCTTCTCTGTCTCTCACTCATGGAGTAAATGAATAAACTTCGAAAACTGAGACAGAAAAAATATAAATGTAAATGCAGAAAGTGGAATAATAGAACTATTTCACTAATCTTAGAAAATAGTCATCTTGCCATAAAGAGGAAAATACCTTCTATCTCAAGACAAGAAAATAAAAACCTAATATTATTGACTGTACCTATAATACAGTGTATTCATGATGCGAAAATTCATTTGGTAGGCTGTTATGATACACAGTGATTGAATGTAAAAATAAACATAAAACACATGGGGCCAGCAGGTGGCTTGGTAGTTAAGGGCATGGGAACTCCCACACGGCTGTCCAGAGTTCAAGTCCTAGACCTGACGGCTTGCTTTCTCACTTTCTCTCTCTCATTCTCTGTCTCTCTCTGGTCAAATTAAATGAATAAATAAAGTTAAATGAAATAATTCTTTAATTAAATAAATATATAAAACATATTAAGAAAATAAATGATTAATGAATCAATTACCTAAGTATTTGAAACAGGATATTATAAAAAATTAGTTAAACAACTGATTATGAGCCGTATTCACAGACAAAGCACAGGAATCTTTGTTAAATTTGAATTTCAGATGAGTACTAAATTCTTTTAAAATACAAATATGTCCCAAATAGTTCTTAAATTGGGTAACCCTAAATATGAGTTACAAAAATAGTGCTAGTATATATATCATGTATGCAATATGTATGTATACATGTCTGTATACATGTGCTGTGTGTATATGTGTGTGTGTGTTTCGAGCATTGCTGTAGCCTGAATGTACAATAGTGAATTGGTGGAATAAATTTAGGTTTATGCTAAAAACATTTAGTAATCAGTAAACAGGGACATTGGCCTAGTCACAACAGGTAAGAATTATCAGCCTTTAGTCTTTCTGTTCAATAGAATATTGTTCTGCTAATAGAAAGAGTGAACTGGATCTGTATTTTCACCTGGATGGATGTCAAGTGTATGACTTTTTAAAAAAAATCATATTGTACAATAATAAGAATAATATATTTGCAGTTGGATTTAAAATAAAATATAAAACAAAACTTTTTTGTGTATGCATGTGTGTGAGACAGAAAGAGAGAGTATTAGTAAACAAAAGGATATGGATACCCATCAAATGTTGCCATTAGTTACTCAGCAGGATTGAACTAGATGGTAATAATGAAAAGGAAACAATGCGTGCACATGGAAGTAAAGACACAAAAGCACAGAAGGATTTGAAAAAGCTTTTTTTAAATCCACTCCCTTCTCTCATCACCAGTTTTACTATTTAGTAACCATTTCTTTCGTCTTTCCAGAGATTATCACAATAACTGCAAATAATATCCTTAAATTTCTATTTATTAAATAAATGTTTTAAAAGTTCTTAAATACTAGGCCAATCACAAAACACAGTAGCTAAGTGCTGTGCATAGAAATCTGGATCCCACATGGCCAACTCTAATTCACATTCTGACCTTGGCAGCTTGCAAAACACACAGGGCATGCTGGCGTGCATGGTCAAAATCCTGAGGCAATGGAAAAATGGAATGACCACATACTATTGGTGAGGGGTGCTGTTTTTCTCTAGCCCTCTCTCTCTGGTGAGTACACACACCTTATAGCAATTTTTAAAAAAGGAATATTTAAGTATTAAAAATTGAGCTCACTTAGAAAACTAATTTCCTCCAATCTTCCCTATGTATTAAAAATTGAGCACTTAGAAAACTAATTTCCTACAATCTTCCCTATGTATTAAATATATTTTGTTTTTATAATTCTTCTATTGATTATCTTTATAAAACCCTATTTCCTAATTTATTAATGCTAAATAATAACCATTGACTCCTCCCACTCAGTTAGATGAGGAAGTCAGTAAGATCTTTTTCCTCCCCATTATGTCTTGACTTGAGTCAACCTGAATTTTTTTGATAGTCAAAACTTACATAAATCCTGCTCTTTAAGTATAATTAAAAGGGTCATATTTATTTATAGATTCATTGTAAAAATTATATAACATGTGTATTTATAATTTTTAATTTAATAATTATGTAAATTATGCAAATATTATTCACTGTAGAGCCATGTAACATGATGGGATCCAAAAAAGTGGATATAGCACCTTCAAGCATCAAAGTCGGATGCATTCTTCTAATTTACACTTCACTTAATGCTCAAAATCATGCTACATTTTAGTTAACTTCATATTTGTATTATTACATCTTTGTATAGATTTTTTTCTCTTATAACAGACAAGTTTTTTTTTGATTGTTGACATAAGAAATATGTGCTTTATTTACTTTATGACTAAGATCATTCAAATTTCTAAACTTACACTATTCTTAAGACTTCTTTATCCTTATTTTTAAAAACCTGACTTAAAGTGAAAACATTTAAAAGAAGAACCAAATTTCTTTTAAAAAATTATTGATTTACTTCCATTTGCAATTACTATTTTTAATTTGACCAAAGAGAGAAAGGGAAAGTGAGAAAGGAAGCAACCTGCTACGGGACTCAAACTGCAGCCAGCCATGTGGGAGTCCAGTACCTAACCATCATGCCATCTTCCGGCCCCAAGAACCAAACTTTTTCATGATAAAAGTGAAAATAAAACTTTTATTAAAACTTTTTCTTGAAGAAATACATAGGATATAAGTGTATTTAGCGTTATAGTGAACAAAATTTATGTATTTTTTAAGAGATTTTTACTATAGGGTGTGTGTGCTCGCAGGAGAGACAGAAAGACAGAAAGCAAGAAATCAATCCCCAGAGGGGATGGCCATGAGGCAATCCCTTTTCCTCCATCCTCCTCTCAGGATTTTGAGCATGCATGTACAAACTTGATGTATTTTAAGCCCCCTGGTGGGTCCAGAACTTAACTATGGTCAACTATGTGGGAGTCCAGCAACCTCATCATTACACCATCTGCTGGTCGCCAAAATTTATGTTTTAGTTTAAGCTATGTATTAATTTCTTAGAATAACAACAACAACAAAAGAATGAGAAAGAACTGATTTAAAAAGTATTTATTTATTTACATTTGAGATACGGTGGGTACACATATATGTGTAGGCAGGCAAATGCAGAGAAGCACTTTCCACAGAGCTCTATCATGTGCCGACCTATAGCCTGCCAGGATTCTGGGCATGTACTCATGTATCTAGCATGTTTGTAGGCCAACCTCGGAATCTGAACTGCAGTCAACATATGGCTTCCAGCTCTACAGTCTAGCAAGCTATCCACTAGGCTGCAGACGCTGGGCCAGAAAAAAATACTGGTTTTTAAGAGGAAATAAGGACAAAATTTCTCCACCAACTTATTAAGCTAGTATTCTACTATTCTTCATTTTGCATTTTAATTTCACAGAACTCTATTAGAGAAAGCCATTTTTATAAATATATTTGAAGGTTTCATCTGTTTTCCAAAATGTCTCCCCTAACATTTCAATACATAAATTATGCTCTTGTGTAACTCCACCATGTAATTCTATTTTATTTATCGTTTTTCTGTTCCTTCAATTCTAACTGGTGTAAATCTACCAGATACTTATTTGCCAATGACTCTGTCATGTCACTCTTACTGTATGCCAAAATTTTTATCATCTATGTGATTTCTAATACTTTTACTATTCATTTTATGTTTAATTTGAATTTATTCTGCTGATGTTCTTATTTTTAAAATCAAATTTAAATTTCTCTTTTCTAGCTTTCTGATTACATTGTTATGGCAACCTGTTCTTATTTTGAATAATGTAGGATATTTTTTATTCTTTCAAGAATAATTTTTAAAATTTTTTCTTCCAAATTATGCCTGGTTCCTCTAGGGTTAGTTGACTTTTTTAAGCTTCTAACTTCTCTCCAATGTCTAATGATATTTGGTTTTCCATTTATACTCACAAATGAAAGATTAGGTGTATTATAGGTAGCTACCAAGCAATTATGACATTATTGAGTAGTTTTCTTTCACAGGACTCCTTTCTAAAAGTCAGATCTAACATCAAGCTAGCTGGTGCAATTTGGCGGTTATGTCAGAAAACAGACACACAGTCACTCTCTCCATATAATGAAATTGTGACTGGGTAATCATGGCTTTGTTTCTGGCTTACATTAATGAAGAATTAAAGACAGGGACCAGAAGTTAGCGTAATGGCTATGTCGCTGAACTCCCACGTAGTTGACTGTGGTTCAAGTCCCGGACCCGGTGGCTTCAACTCACGCCGGGAACATGTGTGTGCATGCCCAAGATCCTGAGAGGAGAATGGAGGAGAGGGGATTGCGGCGTGGCCATCCCCCCGGGGGGTGATTTCTCGCTTTCTGTCTCTCTGTTTCTCTCTCTGTCTGGCGAGCGCACGCGCCCTATAGCCAAAAGAAAAAAATAAAATAAAATAAAATAAAACCTCTCAAAAAAAAAAAAAAAAGAATTAAAGACAGACACCAGCAGATAAGCAGATAGTAAAGAAACTTTATTTGGCTAAGTAAGCAAAGTGTACTCTAAGAAGAGAGACAGGGCTGGCTGAAGTCGGACCAGTCCTGGAGTTCTTTGGATGGTTTTCTTTTATAATGGCTTTGGTTCTTTCTGGTGATCCCTACCCTGGGTGACTCCTCTTCTTTTGTCACAAGGTAATCCGTGATTGACAGTCAGAGGAATTACATAATCTACAGACTTCTGCACATACATTTTTTCCAGGATGCACCAGGAAAGATGGGGTGGGAGCGGGCGCTGTCAAAACTGCAAAGTTAACACATGCTGGCAGTCTAGTGCCCATATTTGGCCTTGAGGTAAGCAAGGCATTGGCCTTGAGGCAAGGCAAGAAAGTAGGGACTTTCCTAGAGGGTGGCTAATATCCTTTCTATCAGGAATTGTATTTTTAAAATTATTTTATTTGACTTTATTCATTTAACTTTTAAAAATTTGACCAGAGAGGGACACACACACACACACAGAAAATTAGAAAGCAAGTCACCAGGTTTGGGACTTGAACTGCGGTCAGCCATGGGGGAGTCCAGCACCCTCAATCGCCATGTCACCTGCCAACCCTCTATCAGGAATTGTTGACTGCAGGCCAGATTGATCCTGGCAGAACTTTCCATTGGGAAGGGAAGGGCAGGGAGAAGGGAGAGCTATTTAACCCTATTCATGTCTAACTGCTACCTAGCCAAATGAGGATAGCTCTGGGATATTAACCACCTTAACAATGGCAGTAACCCTTTCCCAGTAGACCACTAATTTATTTAGACAATAGCATTTTGGCTTTATCCTGCAGATAAAGGCCAGTACTGCACATATAGAGAAGGTGCTGACCCAATCAGCCACTCTGTAGACTCTACCAATATCAAAAAAGAACATCCATCAGTAAATAGTTGATCTTTTAAAAGTTCATGGAAAATAAATGCTATGAAAAAACTATGCATGGATTTCAAAATTATTTTTGTGCTAAAATAATCTCATACTTTACTTTCATTTTTCCATGAGCTTTTTGAAGTCGCTCTGTGTGTGTGTGTGACATACATCGATTACTGTCCATCTATTTATAAAATACTAGTAAGTGTAACATATTCTTTATTTTTGATAGAAAAAAGTGGAAATGGCAATTTTGGTATTTTGTTGTTGTTGTTGTTGTTGTTCTTTGTGTCCCATGGAGTAATCTTGTACATATCCTGCGTTGCGCACACACGTTGGAAGCTACTGCAATAGATCATGAATCATGTCGCTTTATAACTCTGTTCCCATTCCACCTCTCTGATGATAATGGCTCTCCTCTCCCATGGCGATCTAAGTATGTCTTGCTCTCTCCATTGTCTATTACCTATCAATATGCTCTCACCTTTCTTCTACTTTCCATAAATGTGGTAAAAGCCTGAAATTCTAATGCCTTTCCCATTTTCCATGAATTTACAAATTCACTATCTTTAGTCTTCCATTATTATTATTCATGGAGATTTTATAAGAAAGGGGAAATAAATGTCTGATTGTCTGTTATCTTGCACTTGAAACCTTATCAACTATTTATTTTCTCTCCTCTCAGATTCTATGACTCTATTTATACTGTTAAACCATAGGCACTGAGCAATTAATCCAAAGGGAAAACAATTTTTATATCAATTAATAAAGGTAATAATCCCAAACACACCAGTGTTATGGTCCTGAATAGCTAGTAGGCCAAGCTCCTCAACTGTGATATTTTTGATGTTAAACAGATTACAAACACTGAATTCAAGTAGTATTAAGAAAAACACATGGTACTAGGGAATTCTATTGAACATAAATAGCTTTATAATATAGCAGTTCTACTTTAAGATATAATAGCAATGATTTAGTCTAGTGTTAGTCTCCCATCTCAGTGGCAGGCTTATAATGACACACATCCTTTTTAAAGCCGAGGGCCTGCTGTGCCAGTAGTACTTTTAAGAAAATACATTTGCTTTAGGCTTTCTGACATGGCCTCATGCTGAGATAAACACAATTAACAGGCTCTATTTAAATTCTGGCTCTTTGGTAATTGTTTATTAATGGTATTTTAAGATTCTTTTTTTTTAATTTACAGACTTTTTCAATCAGGATGTTTATTTGCTGTGTGTTTTTATTTTTCGACACCTGGATGTTATCTGTTTGATCCATTTCTCAATGGCAGAAAGCTAATCTCCACCCTCATAAAATAATCAAAGGACCAGTTTCCCTAGATTTTTTGTGGGAGGATAATTATGGAGAACAATGTCAGTTACAAAAGATTTGAAGAGCACTGGATTCATGAATAGATTGAATGTTCAAAGAAATCACTTATTTTTATATCTGTTTAATAAGTAGGAACAATACATACCTTGTTATTTAAACCATTCCATCTGTTATCATCATCCTACCTATGGTATGTAACACATCACATGGAAGTGACACGGAATAGCGAAGGAGTAACCACAGATTTTAAACACATTGGAATCTCAGCTCCACTAATCACAGTATGACTTTGGGCAAAGCTTAACCACCATTAGTTTGACTTCTTTCATATGTAAAATAGGGATAAATAACCATCCTGGAACTGCTCTGGTGGTGAAATTAAATGATATATAAAAAGTGATACAATTCTTGGCACATAGTAGCCACTCAATGTATTTGAATTCATTTTATACATTTTATACTTTTTTATACATTTTATTTTTTTATTGCCAAGTGGCATGTGCACTTGCCAGAGACAGCGAGAGGTGAGAGACCACCTGCCAATGGGGCATGATCATACTGCAATTCCTTTTCCTCCATTCCGTCCAGATTGCTGGAATCCACCTTTCTACACACTACACTTAACACTGAGCTGCGATGACACCCTTGTTTCACATTATAAAGTTCAGAAAATTTGGGATTCTTAAAGGTCACTTGAGAAAAAAAGTCTACGTTTTCTTGGGAGACAGAGGAAAAAGAAAAAAATATAATAAAATAACATCAAATAAACATAATATTTACATCAGGTGCAAACATACTGGTTACATTCTGAGGAAATCCGGAGAGTAAGAAATGCTGAATGGTCAAAAAGAGTCAGTCCTAGAGAGATATTTAACAATATGAATTCCTTAGGCCTATACCAAACATATTGAAATAATGCAATGGAGAATCAGAACTAGACATGTACATATTGCAAATATCTTTCCATTATATTAATAATTAGCTTAGTTTAAATCTATTGAAAAAAGAGAAACACTAATTAGTATCTCCATGTAATAGCTATCCAACTGTATTGCCAGACTGCTACATATTTAAATAATACTAGTATAATTCTCCCATTCAAATGCCTCAATAGGACCAACAGATGACATGGTGGTTAAAGTGCTGAATCATACATGGCCAACTGTGTGGTTCAAATCCTGGACCCAGAGGCTTGAAATATATACTGGGCATATGTTCATGCCTGCCAAAAAAATCTCAAGAGGTAAATGAAGGAGGGATTGAAATGTGGCCATCTGCCTAGGGGGTGGTGATTTTTCATTTTCCCTCTCTGTCTCTCTCTCTTTCTCCACCAAATGCATACATCCTATGACAAAATAATAATATTAAAAGAAAAATATATATATATAGTTGTCAAAAAATCATGATGTATTGTTTTCTATTCCAAAATGTGCCATTACGTTTCCTACAATCCAATAGTTTTATATTTTCTCTCTTTCCACTAATTATGGAAAATTATATTAAGAATGTCCTTGTGGGGGCCAGCAGGTGATGTGGTGTTTAAGGAATTGGCCTCCCATGTGGCTGACTGTGGTTCAAGTCCCAGACCTAGCAGCTTGAAACTCACGCCTAGTGCATGTGAATGCATGCCCAAAATCCCAAATGGAATCTGGAGGGAAAGGAATTGCAGAGTGGCCTTTGCCCCTGGGAGGCGATTTTTTGTTTTCTTTCCTTCTTTCTCTCAAGAGTGCACATGCTCCCTATAGCAAAATTCTAGAAAAAAAAAAAAAAAAAAAAAAACAAGCAAACAAGAAAAAGAAAAAAGAGAAGGTGCTTGTGTCCTTACTTTGTAAAATAATCCAAAATAATACTTTTTTTGCTTAATATTTCTCATATGAAACATCAACATTTATTCTAGAGAGAATGGGTCAGATAGAGAGCTGAAAATCTGTTTTGCTTTTTATTAGAGAATTAGAATTAGTCATTATTTTTCTTTTCTTTAACTGACAGAAAGCTAAATACTTCTCTTTCACCTCCTTATCAGCCTCCATCTGTTATTGACTGTTATCTATTTTTCTCATGCTTTAAAGATTTTAATGTGTTTATGACTTCTGTTAAGAGCCAGCAAAAAACATTTTATTGGAAGAAGATATGGCAAAAACAAAAGAATAAATGTAAAATATATGCATTGATTATACGTAAACCAGAAATCATCATTTAAATTTTAATAAATATCTAGACAGACATTTACAAGAAACTACATCGTTTTATTTTATAAAACAATAAAAGCTAAAAAAATGAATAAATAAAATGATACAGATTAATAGTTCTGGGACCAGCAGTTAGCGTAATGGCTATGTCGCTGGACTCCCACATAGTCGACCGTGGTTCGAGTCCTGGACCCGGTGGCTTAAACTCACGCCGGGCGCGTGTGCGTGCGTGCCCAAGATCCCGAGAGGAGAATGGAGGAGAGGGGATTGCGGCATGGCCATCCCCTCTGGGGGGTGATTTCTCGCTTTCTGTCTCTCTGTCTCTCTCTGTCTTTCTGGCGAGCGCACGCACCCTATAGCAAAAACCTCTCCAAAAAAAAAAAAAAAATAGTTCTAAATATTAATTACCTCACAAGCAGAATTGCACTGTGTAAAATAATGCCACAGTATTGCACCTTCTAATGTTTCACTCATTTTCCATATAGGTTACTTATAAACAGATGTCTTAATGGAATTTTCTGAGACCACAAACTTCAGAACAAAACTAACATGTTTAATTAGCCCTAACTTCTTTTGTTCTAAAAGCTTTCTTATTAGCATTGTGATATAAAAAAAAAATAAAAGAAAAAAACACAGAGAGCTTTCAGACTTAAAGGAGTTGCTTTTAGTATAATTGTGGTACTATATCAAATGTATAACCAAGAAAACCTTGGGAAGCAGTGGTAAATTCAAGAAGGAATATTGGCTAGTTGAGTACTTTTGTATGTGGAATCATGGAAAGTCATTTAACCCTATTTTATATCCGATACTTCTTGAGTACACTGAGAAGGGTAATCTTGATTTCATTTGACAATTTATGCCATGACTACTTATACCACAGTGGAGAATGGCAATGCTATTCTACCTCTACCTGCTGATAGCCATGCCTTCCCCTCTCTTCTCTCCTCTCCCCTCTCTTCTCTTCTCTCCTTTCCTCTCCTTTTTCCTCTTCTCTCTTTTCTCCGACTGCCATTTCTGTGTTTTTACTTTCTTGCTCCTGTTAATCTCCCTTTCCTTTATATTCCACAATGATACATACATTTCTTCAGTTAAACTCAATAGAAACTTATGCATAAAGAGATCCCTGACTCCAATTCTGAAAGGACTGCAAATTGAAAGAAGTCTCAAAATTCTGTGAAAATGGTCCTGGCTCCCTCCTGGATGTCAGATCATTACTGTTTCTCTTCATTGTTACATTTAAATATTTAAACCAAAGAAAGTTTGCCAAGTTCATAATAAGCTCAAAAGAAAATAAATTCATTTTGCTCAGAATGTGTAATATTTCCACAAAGTCTATTACAGGGTGACTGTTTTGTTTTCAGTGTTTGTTTTCTTGGATCAGTCAGGTAGACAGCTGGTTTTTTTTTTTTAAGGGCATTTCTGTTCATTTCTGTTTCTTTGAATTGTAAATCTATCATCATATTTACTCTTAAAACTTCAGCGTAGAGCTCACAATTTTTTCATCAGAAAAAAATCTTCAAGTCACTGATTTTTCAAAAGTATATTTACTACATTTTTTGGCATTTTAAGCAGACATAAAAACTATGCACAATAAACTACCTTAATTCATCAGAGCTTAAGTAAAACAAGATTCTGTTTTATGTGACTACAGTATGTCCTCATAATTCCTATACAAGATAAAATATTGCCACTGACAAACTATCTTAAAATTATACAAATATGCTTCACATTATGCAAAGGGTGTTTCCCTGCATATATGGGTGTGAATTCTCCCTCTCTGATATAATCATCTGATAGTAATTGGTTGAATATTTTCTTAGGCTGTATGTGCAAAATTCTAAAACATCTGGCTAATTCGATAGAGAAAAATTAAACTGGTAATTTGGCTTCATACAGTCTAAACAGTGGGTTGCTCGAACTTTTCATTTTGCTGTGGGTTGTTTAGATTTTGTCACGACTGACTCAGAAGGAGTATAGGATATTTAAGATTTGTTTTTAGTTGGGTGATATGAAGCATATCATTTTAAATAAATTTAGCCATAATTTAATAGAAAATTGTAAAAAGTATATAATGTAACTCTTAAAGGATGATTGGTTTTGCTAATTTTTAAAATAATTTAAAATTTCACTTCATTTAATATATACCGAGTGTCCTCACTCTCTGACTGAAACTGATTGACTAAAGGATATAGAAACACAGTATATATATGTAAATACCAGATATTAGTGTGTGTCAAAGAGTAGGGTCTGAAGAAGGACATTTAGAAGGAAAATAGGGAGGCAAAGCATTAATAGGACAAAGAAATGTAGTAGTATCTGTTGAAAATAATTTATAGTTTTATCAACTGGACTAGGGAGAAATGTTCACCTGTTGAAATATTCACTTTGTAAGTTAAATAAGGTGATTGAATGTATAAAGCCAAATGAAATTTAAAAAAGATGATGATACTGGTATTGCCATGAATTATGATTTGTTTTTCTGGACATGTAGGGTAGTGGAGGGAAAGATTTCAACCAAACTGTTCACATTTTCTGTGGAAGGTTCACAAGGAGAAATTTTGGGATTTGCCGGGGTGGAATCTGGATATTTCTTCTTGGGACAAACAAGTACTTGAATGTAATCACCTGCCCTTCATTATAATCATATATAAATACTCATAGTTAAGAAGATAAAATTAGAAGCCTCAATCTTAAAAATAAAATAAAATTCTTGTGTGTCAAAGGTTAGATATTTCTTACCTTATGACAACATATAAAACTTTTGTATTTCCTATGTAATCATAATTTTGTTATAATATTTTAAAATATTGGACATTTTCCTATTGCTTTCTCAAAATAAGTGGTTCTTGTCTTATCACTTTCACATAGATTAGTCTACTTTCACTGAAAGGAGGGGGAAAAGGGGCAGGCTTGCATGTGGCCTAATGGTTAAGTCACTGGATTCCCACATGGTCAACTGCGGTTCCAGTCTCAGACCTAGCAGCCAGAAACTCATGCTGGGTGAATGTACTTGTGTGGCCAAAATCTCAAGAGGAGACTAGAGGAGAAGAAACAGCAGTGTGGCCATTCCCCTGGGGAGTGATTTCACTCTTTCTCTCCATCTCTTTCTACCTTCCAGAGAATACACATGCCCAAGAGCAAAAATCTCTAAAACAAAACAAAACAAAAAAATGGAAATGGAAAGAAAATGTAATATATAGGATCTGTTTCATATGGTAGGCATCTGTGAAATATTTGTTGAATGTATTCATTCTTCAGAACTTTGTCAAAATAATGGGGTTTATTAACCAAATATTTAGAAGAAACACTATTGTAAACCATATTTCACCAACAAGCCTACAGGAAAGGCCTTGAATCAACCTGGTAGGCAATTTTATACTCCAGAAAAGAAATATTCGAAGGAAAATGAACATTTGGGGCATATTAATGAAACTTTATCTTCTTTGTTTTATTTAAATAATTTTCTCTCTCGGAAAACAAATAGATCATAGTAATTAGTATCATTAAAAATGTACACATATCTGGCCTGTCAAAACAATGATATTTTGTATATTAAAAATATTATTTGAACCATTCAGTGAAGTCTCAGTTGACAGCATACTTCATAAAGACAAATGGACTATCTCTAATTACTTTAGTCTGTTACTAATGGATTCATTATTAGAATGGGAATAACATAATAGTTAATATCAGAACAGATATAGATCATCAAGAGTCTTCATTTGTCATATTATGTATTGATACACATTTACTTATTAGAACACATTAGTAGGTATGGCAAATAACAATTTACTGTCTCATCATATCATCTGTTTTAGATGTGTAAGTCAGACTCCCTATTTGGTTCATAAACTCCCTGAGGGCAAGGACCAAATCAAATGAATCTTTTCTTTCCTCTGGTTTCCTAGTAGGCACTCTACAGGGACAGAAATAAAGTAGCTTAATAAATAACACTAAATTAAATGGCAATAAAATGAATACATGCAATATGTTCCTTTATATGTATCAGTGAAAGAACATTTTAGCAGATATGTACGAACAAAAACACCAGATTCAGTTTTTTCAATAATGAAGTTGCTTAATTTTGTGATATGTTTACATCAAGATAGACTGAGATAATTCAAAATATCAAGAAATTAATTTCTGGACCAGCCCATTGAGGTGGTTAAAGCACCTCCATCCCACATAGCCAACTGTGCAGTTTGAGTCCCAGACCCAGCAGCTTGAGAAACATGCCAGGCATGTGTGAGTACATGCTTGAAATCTCAAAAGAAGGGCCACATCCCCAAAGGAGGGAGAAATGGTGGAGAAAGGATTGCTATGAAACCATCCCCCATGGTCCCTCCCTCCCATGAATGCAGGTGCCTTGGGGCAAAATTTTTTTCTAAAAAAAGAAATTAATATTCTATCTCCTCCTACAGCTGCATTTTGAAATCTGGTGATGAATAACAAAACATTCTGATTCATGTCCATTTATTTTCCTTCCTTCTCTTTTGGTTCACTATCTGATAGATGTGCTAATGAACAGTAAAACTGCCAAAGAGTGAACAGTAGCACCAAATGAAAATAGAAGGCATGGGTAAATTAGAAAAAGGAAAAAAAAAAAAATGGGAGGTGGTAGATAGCTGAGAATCATTACCATTTGAATGGGTATTATGTAGTGATGAATTTGATATTCTGTGAGTTTGGCTCTGTCCATCAGTTCTCTGAAATAGAAACATAAAAGGAGAGAACTGCCGCAAATTTCATCAAATACAGATGCCAGGTAGGTGTTGCTAAATGGAAAGACCAATTGCTTTATAATCAACAATAGGAACATTGTCTATGATTTCACTTTCATTTAAGAAATCTCAAACATAGAAAAGGATGAACAACTTGGAATTAGAACTACAAGAGATTTACGAAAGTTATTTAATATATTGATAAGTACAGCACCAAAACCAATCTAAATGGATGACCTTTTTAGACACTGCAGGTATTAGTATCAGAAATATATTAGAATTTCACTATGCAGAACCCCGTAAAACCTCTTTTGTCTAGATCACTTATTGCCTTCATGTCAGACAAACTCAATGTACATTTTTTTCTGTCCACATTTTATTAAGAACTCTTCAAGCCTTCAACATGAGAAAATACATTTTCTTGTGAAGCGCAACATGCTTCTGGCTTAATACTATTCAAAATTTCACATGATGCTTAAAATAAAATCTCAAATTTCCTAAGTAGCCTACAAGGAGTATGATTTGGCTCTTGCCTATCTCAAATACCTGATATTGTGCCATTTTTTCCCTTTAGTAACAGTGCAGACTGGCCTTCTTTTATTTTTTCAAATACACCAACCTGGAGCTTTGTATATGCTATTCACTATTTTCAAACATGTAAAGCATTTAGCACAGAATCTAGTATGTAATCAGTTCTCACTAAGTAAAATTTGTATTTTATTACACATTATTTATTATATTTAATCTTCATAAAACCTTATGAAATTAATCTTGTTATTATTTCCAGTTTATAGACAAAAATATTCACAGAAAGGATAATTAATTTGCAAGATCACATATCTAATAGGTGGTAATGTGGGGTCGGAATGTAACTCACCGAGACTTTTTTCAAACCTCAAATTTTTAGCCACCAGCCAATAAAGCAGTTGATATACTCATTCCTCTTTGTAGACAAAGAATATCCAAGGCTACACAGCTACAGAGTAACAAAACTATAATCAATTATGCCTGATTCTATAACTCAAGGTTCTCAATGATAAAAAGGATGATGAGCAATATTTATTTGCTTAAATATTCTGCATGGCACTAGCAGTCACACACTGGATTTCATGTAAGGGAAGAGTTGCATAAGCCATAAAAACTGTATAATAGCTCTAAAGCTAAATAAGGACACATTGATTGAAGGCACTTAAAAGTAAACTGGGCATTGGTGAGAAAGAAAGGGGATTTTATTTTTTTTAAGGACTTTCATACTACACCTCTCCTCATTCCCGTCTCTTCTTCTCACAATTGCTTGGGAGATTTCAAAGTGGGGATAACTAACTTTTAGATGGAGGGAGAAATAAGGAGAGAGTAAGAATGTTGTTTATTAATTTATCTGTACTTGTATAATCTAAAATTTTCAGTGAGGACTACTTAGGTCTAACTAATTGGCTGGCCATTTGGAAGCCAGAAATAACGTGGCTCTCTTATTCTTTGGAAAGTTTCTGGCTTCTTGTTTCCATAGCTCTCCTACCTTCCATCAAATTTGCTGAATTTACTGTAAATCTTAGTAAAAAGCTGGAGGTATTCTTATTTCTACATCATGAGTTTATAAACTCTCTCTCTCTCTCTCTGTCTCTCTCTCTCTCTCTCTCTCTCACACACACACACACACACACACACCATAATACTTAGTTATCTCAATCCTTAAATCTCTCTTAAGGAACTATCGTAGTCAGTTCAAGCTGCAATAACAGTATACCATAGACTCATAGACCACCTGCCTTATAAAGAACAGAAATGTATTTCTCACAGTTTTGGAGAGACTGGGAACCTGTGATCAAGGTGCCAGTGTGGTCAGGTTCTGGCAAAGTCCATTTTGTATATTTCCAGATAACTGTTTTCTCATGGTATTGTCACATGGCAGAAGAGGTGACGGAGTTTCTGAGTCCCTTTTATATGAGCATTAATGCCATTAGTGAGAATTCTACACTCATGACCTCATCATTTACTAAACGTCCCACCTCTTAATATTATCACATTGGGAAGTAGGACTTCAACATATGAATTTTAGAGAAACACAAACATTCAGTCCATAGCAGGTATGTCATTTTCCTTAAAGACAAAAATTAGTAGGGGGTACATTTCAAGAACTTTTATTTTATCACTGGAAAGCCACCATAGAGCTTTGAGTCAAAAATAGACTACTCTGACTTGCCTGTGGAAATTGTTAGGTCTGCTGCTGAATGACTGTGACTTGAACTAAGATGATGGCAGTGAAAGCAGTGAGAGTTGCTGGATTATACATATATTGTTTTCTTTAGATATGTTCAACCCTTGAAGAATAATTGGAAGAAATGTACAATTAATATGCCATGTACCACTCACTTAAAAGTCATAAACTGAGACATTTTGGTACATATTTTGCTTTCTTTCTCTTTCTAATCACCTGCAAACTTCCTTTTTTGTTAAACCATTCCCAAATAGGTTGCAGTTATCATGGCAACTTCACCACTAAATAGTATTTCACCATGCACCTCCCCAAAACTAAGATCATTCTCTGTACAACTATAACAAATTCCCATATGGAAGAAAGTTGTTAATTAAAAATATTATGTGAAACCTCTGCAAAATCTTGGGACTGACCTTACATATAGCAAGGACTGAGACTCTGACTACCCCCTTTATATTAGCACTACCCATTGTCAGCAAGGAGTAGCTCTGGAAGAAGAGACTTTCACCCCATTTTTCCTAAAGGAATTCAGGGACTCAAGTCCTTAAATAAAGAATATTATAGGTAAATATTATAAATAGGAAGTTCAACGTGCCAACAAAAGGGACATCCAACACATCAGTTCTGTTACCAGGGTTCACAGCTAGTCCCCATGACCACAATAGAGGAGAGGATTTCTACTTTTATTCCTTAAGCTTTCTTGCAAAAACCTAAAGAAGGTTATCTTCTCCCCTGCAGTTCCACATAAGCACACAGGAATTCTCTAGGTTGTACTGGTCAACCTCCCACTTCCCACTCAGGGCAATAAACTGATATAGGTAAAATCATCCCTATGCACATACATCTTCAAAATCCACAACGGGCATGCATATTGACTTCCTCCAACCAGATAATAAAGTCCTTTTATCTAACAAGAAGTACACAGGCACATCAAAATGCCTGCAGGTTCAAACAAAAGAGTCAGTTACAATGACAGACCTCACTCCATAATTATTCATGACAAGACACCACAATAAAAGCAACACCTAACCTCATGTCTAGTGCAGTTGTCCTCCTCTAACAGCTGCCCACCAACATGCCTTTCTGTCATGGGGTGATTTTCTTTTCTGTTAAAATCTTTCCTTTCCTATTAAAAACTTTTCCTTTTCTTAAAAAAAAAAAATCAACATAGAATTCTTACCCAAATTATTCCAATTGCCCAAAAATGTATTTTAGAGATTTTCATTTATTTGTTTTGATCCAGAATCTCCACAAGGTTCACACATGGCATTTGACTCTAACATCTCTTTGGAATCCCCAATCTAAATAAAGTCCTTCCACTTTGTTCTGTTCCTCATCAGATTAAATGCTTAAATTACTCTAGACCAGGTATCCTACAGTAAATCTCACATTCTCAGTTCATTTGATGTGATCATGTTGAGGTCAAACATTTCAACAAGAATATCTCATAGATGATCATTTGTACCTCCTACTGCATAACATCAGGGGATACATAAATGTCATCTCACAACTGGAGAGTCTGAACTTGAGACTTGATTAAAGTTGTGGCTGCCAATTCTCTCCATTGTCAGGAGAGAATTGTAATTACTAAGTACACTATGGGAATATTTTTAGTCCATGTGAATATTCTGTTTAGCCGACATTTTCCTGAATAGTTTGTTACCATCCGATTATGATCTTTTCATGAATCAATCACTACAGAAATGGTTTCCAAAGCCTATTACTCCCTCTATATTTATTAGCAGGTATTCTGTAAATAAATTTTCTCTCTCTCACTCCCCATCCCCATAGTTATTATAAACTCCTTTTTTTTTAAAAAAAAAAAAAAAAAGATTTTTGCCATAAGAAACATGAACTTGCCAGAGAGAGAGAAAGAAATCATCCCCTAGGGGGAATGACCATGGCACAGTCCCTTCTCTTCCTTTCTCCTCTTGGGATTTTGGGCACACACACCCACATGCCTGGTATGCTTTTCAAGTCACAGGGTGTGGTACTCAAACCACAGCATAGACCATATGGGCTCCAACACCATAAGCACCTCACCACCTGCTGGCCCCTCAACTCATTATTTTAAATTTCAATATATAGTCATCATTATTCCTTTGATGCCCAAATTGTCCCAAATGAGACCAATGAGAGCTACTTCAAACTGGTTTCGAAGTCCATGAGACATAACCTCATTAGGTATTTAGGTCCTTCTTACTTTTTCTCATAAGATTTTTTTTTTCCAGAAAAAAAAAAGAAGGATAATCCAGAAACCAATGAAAATGGTAACATATAGGCTTAGGATAGAGAGTGAAAAAAATGGATGTTTTGATTTTTTGCACAATATAACTATTTTTAAAACTCAAACAAAATCAATCCAAGGATGAATAATGAATGTGAATTAATGAAGCTCTAAGATTAAAAACAAAAAGGCATGACTCTGTATCAAATAAGCCACATAAGCACACAGACAAAAAAAAATCTTAATTCAAGTGACATTTGAAAGTACACTCTATACTCTGGCAGGTATATAGTCCAAACAAACAGTAATTCAAAAAGATCTTAAAATTTACTCATTATGTCTGTTTTTGGAAATCACATTGGTTTAGTGTAATGAAACTTCATATTCTATTCTAGGATTAGTAAATATTATTGGTAGGAAGGAGTCTCATAGTGGAATAAAGGAAATGCAAATATGAAATTAAAGATTAGTAAGAATCCTGTGGTGGGAACCAGCAGTTAGCGTAATGGCTATGTCACTGGACTCCCACGTAGTCAACCGCGGTTCACGTCCCGGACCCGGTGACTTAAAACTCAAGCCGGGCACGTGTGCATGCGTGCCCAAAATCCCAAGAGGAGAATGGAGGAGAAGGGATTGCGGCGTGGCCATACCCCCTGGGGGTG
The DNA here is from genome assembly GCA_026018925.1 of Tupaia tana. Taxonomy (NCBI): domain Eukaryota; kingdom Metazoa; phylum Chordata; class Mammalia; order Scandentia; family Tupaiidae; genus Tupaia; species Tupaia tana. Next base: position 27,275,352 of record JAKSZU010000009.1, read on the forward strand.
ATTTCTTGCTTTCTGTCTCTATGTCTCTCTCTGTCTGTGTGGCGAGCACACAAGCCCTATAGCAAAAACCTCTCAAAAAAAAAAAAAATGGCACTGAGGCAAAAGAATTAGTTAGTCATGTGCATCTCTCAAGTCTTCCAGAATAGGTTATATACTGAAAAGGCTTATTTCCCTTACCTATTTCCAGAATATGTTATATACTCACATGATTATTTCCCTTTGGATTTGTTTCCTCTTGACATACCTTGACAATCTCCAAAAAAAAAAAAAAAAGGCATGGCATGCATTTCTAAAACAAGAAATATACAATTATTCTTGAGATGACTTTTTTGAATGGGCTAACAGCCCCTTGTATGCTTGAATTCTGGAGTGTTAAGAGAACCACACTCATTACTTTATCTCTACCCACTCTACCTCCATGTCTGTAGGCCCAATATTCTCACAGGGCTCAATGGTTGATTGAGTATATTAATTAGTCAAGAATTAATGGCTTAGTGGCTACCAATGGCATATTATTTACTGGGCATACCAAATGAGTGTCAATCAGTCACTTATTTCCAGAAGGAAAACACAGTGCCAATGACAGCCAAGATCAAGAAATATTTCATAGATGTCACCGCTTGCTAACTGGCTACCTGCCCACTTTTCCCTGGATTCCTTATTCATCTAGGAAAATCTTTAAAAATGCACCAGCCAGAGCTAAACAGACCTTAATTGTAACTACTCAAATGTGTGGAACTTCTGAACATGTTTAATACTGCCACAGATTTTCAGCTGTAAACAGAGCATCCTTTGTTTGCACCTTGTCCCCTAAAACCAGAGTCATATGAATGAATTTTTTATTTTTATTATAGAAGTAGAAAATAAAAACATCTAACTGCAGGAAAGAGTAATAAATATTTCTTTAAATTATTATGGTGAATATATACAGCAATATGAATGTGTCAGTGGCAGAAAGACAGGATGTATATAAAGAAAAGTGTACTGAAAAAAAGAGTATGAAGACTAAAAACAAAACCAAACAAAACAAATCAATAATTCCCTGTGCTAACTGGCAATCAGTTCTTAAATTCTACTATTCTTATGCCCTTGAGCCAAAAATAACTCCCAATGCAGGAAGGTAAAAGAATTTATCCTTTTCTTTATTTTCTGACGTTGTCATTTTCTTTGCCTGAGCCAAAACTACCACTAAGAATCATTGACTAAACATACTGAAAAGCAGCCACCACAACCTTTTTGTCCACTAAGGTCCTCTTCACTTAGATCTCCAGCTGTCTTTCAATGGTTTACTAGTTTGCTAGTTCTGCTGTAAGAAAGTATGACAAACTGGCTGGCTTATAAAAACAGAACCTTATTGTTTTGTAATCCTGGAGGTTACAAGTCTGAAATCTAGGTGTCAGAAGAGCCGTGCTCCTGAAGCCTGTAGGTGAAGGATCCTGCCTTTCTTCTTTTAGCCTTTAGTAGCCTCAGATATCCCTTGGCTCGGAGCAGCATAATTCCACTGTATTCCTTCATCTTCACTTGATGTTCTCCTTGCACTTCTTCACATTATCTTCCCTCTATACTTGCTTGAGTCCAAATGCCCCCTTTTTATAAGGACACCAGTAAAATTGGAGTAGGGTCTGCCCCAATGACTTCATTTCAACTTGATCATCTCTATTAATGACTCTGTCTCTAAATAAGGTCATATTCTGAGGTACTTAGGATTAAGACTTCATCATATCATATTTTTCTGGGTGTGTGGATGACACACAATTCAACCCATAACAAGTGCTGTGACAATGTTCCCTATGCCATTCTGATAGACCTTGTCAAAAGATTTCCTGGTCCATAGTATCTATGACTGAACAGTCCACTTCAAATGAAGTTAAACTCATCCAAAGGACAGAAAATAGACTGATGTCCTCCTCACTTTAATATGTAAACTACATATTTATCAGTAGAGCCAAAGATGACATTAGCTTTTCTTTATTCATGTTTGGTCTTGAATCTCATTAATCTTTTACCCAAAGACTACTGCCACGCTAGGTCTCGCTCAACCAAAATAGGACATATTTTGTTTAATCTAACTATGTGTTTTTACACTTTTTCCTGATAAATTCTCTTTTTTATTATTTTTTGTTTCTAACTTTTAGTTCATCACTCTAGTCCCTGATGTTAATTGCAAATGTTGTGTGTATAGAAGTATGTGCTTTCACCTCATAATCAGAGGCTCTTGAGACCTTTGCGAACCTCAAGTCTATCTTCTAACATATAGCTTTGTGTTAACTACAGACTAGATAACCTGGATTCTGTTTAGTTATTTAAGTATTCAATATATATTTTGATCAGGATAGGGTCAAATCCAGAGCCAGGCAACATACCCAGAAACTTCCTCAGAGACTGACACTGATCCATCAATGGCCACTTTTGAGGAACAGTACAAATTCACCTTACTCTACTATTACTCATCTGCCACTGTAGTCATTCCACAAACAACTATAAAGCATCCATATGTTCTAGTCACTATATCAGATACTGCGAAGCTCTTGATTATGAAGGGAGACAGAAGCAGTATTGTAAATGTTGGCAAAAGAGGTAAACGTGGTAACATAAAAGCATAACAACAGGTTCAAGGTGCGGAACAAGGGTAAGAGAAACAGAAGATAAGACTGGGGAGATGATCAAGAGCCTGATCTGTTTCAGAAATATAGACAGCAGACCCGAGTGGGTGGCAGGGTAATTAATGCACTGGACTCCCACAGGGTTGACCACGCTTTGAGTCTACAATCTAGAAGCTCGCTTTCTCACTTTCCCTTTCTCTCTCTGGTCAAATGGAACAAATAATAATAATAATAATAAATAAAATAATTCTTTAAGAAAAAAAAGAATAATAGACAACAAACTTCTCAAAACATAATCTCCATTTCTTTCCTCCTTTGCCTCACCACATTACTTCTTAATTGCTTACAAGCTGTCTTGGGCCTATTACAACTCTGTTTGATAGAAGACCATGAATTATTTATTCTTTTTCTTTGAGTTATTTACAGCTAACCATATTCTTTCCCATCAAACTCTCATTTATTTGCTTCCTAAAACCTAAATTATCTTTGTTCTCTCCCTGCTCCTTTGACCACATCATGCATGTATTTCTCATGGCCTTATATTTCTCCTTATACTCCTAAATAAGGGCATTGGCAAGCTGCATCTTCAATCTTCTTTCAAAATCATGATATTATAGTAGATAACAGAAAACTTAGAGGTTATTTTGTCTAATCACTCCATAAAGACAAATCAACTTTCTCAGCTATCAAATAGCAGGAACTATTTCCTTTTCTGCAGATCCTAAACTATCATATGCTGCATAGCTTCACTCTCCCTTCTTCAAATAGATGTTGACTCTTCAGATGCTCTAATTCAAGAACTAACTATTCCAATTGTTCAGGAACAAAGCTTCAAGTTATTTTAAATTATTTTTATGTCCCCCAATTCTTATATCTAGTCATCCTTGTTTTCAATCCCAGTCCAAGAATTGCCATGTGGGATCCAGCTTCTCTGGAGAAGCACATTGCCACTGTGCCGTGCAGCCAGCTCCAGCAGTATCTCTTTAGCACATCTAATAATCATTTAGTCAGCAAAAAGGACCAATATTTTTCCTCAGGCTAATGGCAGAAAACAACATAAAGTCTTTAAGATACATTATGTGAAGCATCTTTAATGTCTTTAACATTAAAGAATATTCTTCATTACCTTTGAGATATTCTTAGGAAAGTATGCATGTGCTACAAAGTCCTCCATCCCTTGATAACATCACCATTAGCAATGACAAAAATAAAAACTAGTTATCAAGCATCCAAACTCCAAACATTGCACTACAGACTCGACTTAATACTGTTTCATTTAATCCCCAAGACAGCTTATAGGGCATACATTAGTATTATTTTATTTTCACTAGTAAAGAACTCAATTCAGAGAGATAAAATAGCTTGTACAAGTCAATTACCTAAGATCATATAATTTCAAAGGTGACAAAGATTGGAACTGATTTCTGTACCATTGTTTTCTTCAAGTAACTTTTAAAAAAATGTTTTACTGTTGTGAAATATAAATAACAAAATTTTAAAATTTATCATTTAATCATTGTTTTTTTGGAGAGGTTTTTGCTATAGGGTGCGTGTGCTCACCAGACAGACAGAAAGAGACAGAGAGACAGAAAACGAGAAATTACCCCCCAGGGGGGATGGCCACTCCACAATCCCTTCTCCTCCATTCTCCTCTCGGGATCTTGGGCATGCACGCACATGCGTCTGGCGTGAGTTTTAAGCCACCGGGTCCGGGACGCGAACCGTGGTCGACTACGTGGGAGTCCAGCGACATAGCCATTTCGCTAACTGCTGGTCCCACCATTTAATCATTTTTTAAGCATAGAATTTTATGACTGTAAGTACATTCTTACTGTTGCAAACCATCACTGCCATTTATCTACAGAACTTTCATCTTCTCCAACTGAAATTCCATACCCACAAAACACGAATCCCACCCCCATTCCCTGGCAAACACCATTCTACTTCTTGACTCTGAATTTAACTACTCTAGCTACCTCACATGAATGGAATCATATAATATTTTTTCTCTTGTGACTAGCTTATTTCACTTAGCATAATGCCTTTAAGATATATCCATATTATAGCACATATCAGAATTTCCGTCCTTTATAAGGCTAAATAATATTTCATTATGGATATATATACATATATATATGTATATATATATGTATATATAAATATATACATATATATATACATATATATATATACATATATATATATATATCATGCCTTTTCATTCACTCATCCATAGATGATGGACATTTGGGTTGCTTTCATTTTTTGGTAATTGCGAATTATGCAGTAATGAACAAGGGTATACAGATAATCTGTTTGACACTCTGCTTTCATTACTTTTAGGCATAGTCCCAAAAGTAAAATTGTTGAATAGTATGGTAATTCTGTTTAATTTTTTGAAGAATCATCATATTGTTTGCCACACCAGTTGTACCACATTTACCTTCCCACCAGCAATGCACAAGGGCTACAATGTCTCTATATTCTTGTTGATATTTGTTATTATTTTATTTATATTTATATATTTATTTGTTTGTTTATACAGAGAACCTCCCTAGCCGTGGTTTCTTCTTTATTCATGATAGAGTGCGAGTATGTAGTTGAGAATGAGAGACAGAAAGAGAGACAGAGAGAGAGAGACTCTCCACAGTATCTTTTCATTCTATGATCATCTTCTAATCCTTCAGTACATATGATACTAAGCACTCACAGGTATGTGTCTCAGGCTATAAAAGCCAGAGGTTTGAACTGCAGTCACCATATGGGATCTGGCTTTTCTTGAGCACCACATTTTCACTGTACCATGTAGCTGGCCCTATTTATTTATTTATTTTTATAATAGCCATCCTAATTTTATAATAGAAGTTATATTACATTGTGTTTTTGTTTGTTTGTTTGCTTTATTTTTCTTTAATTTGCCAGACTACCCATCCATTCTCCAGAAAGAGATAGAACGAGTGAGAAACAGAGAAAGCGAGAAAGCATCCTCCATGAGGAATGGTTATGCCACAATCCTTTCTCCTCTATCAATCCCTCCTTTTGAAATTTTGGGCATGCACACGTACTCAGCATGTTTTTCAAGCCTCTGTGTCTGAAATTCAAACTGCAAGGTAGGCCAGCTGTTTTAACCATCAGGCCATGGACTAGCCCACACATTGTGGTTTTGTTTTGTTCCCCCCACTGACTGTCACATGATTCTTTATCGAGATGTTTTCCTGTGTGCTTCTTAACTAGCTGGGTGTTTCATTACAGCATTGTTGATAACATTGATGATGTCATGAGGGTGATGGCCATCGACACTGTAGCCTACAAACTGGGCTGTCCCCAGGATCTCTTTAATGGTTCCAGAGAGTTCTCTGGACAAAGACCAATGCCTCATCTGTTGGGAAATATGGACAATCTTGTCAAAAGTAATGTTTACATATTTTTAATGTTCTGTTTCTTTCTGTCTCTTGTAGGTTCCTTGAGGGCTTTGATGATCAGAACAGAGGCAGAAGGTACCTCTTCAGTCTGGGCCTGTCTATTCTGAATGGTAAGTTTCATGGTAATCATCAGACACTTCCAGTCACCAGTTGCCTTGACAATGTCATTACCAACCTTTTTAGGAGATAGATCCAGTGGGCCGATCTTGGGGGCCAAAGCAGACATGGGACTGACTTCGCTATTGGTGCACGTCAGACACACAACTTTGATCTCATTGGGGTTAAACTTGAGCAGAATGGTGGAGACAGCTGGTATCGAATGAAATTGGATTTGGAATGTACAAAGAAAGTTGTCCTGAGGCCTCTTCTGAGTCAAAAGCCAAAAAGGAACTTTGTGTTTTTGTTTGTTTGTTTTGAGAAGTTTTTGCTATAGAGCACATGTGCTTGCCAGAAAGACAGAAAGACAGAGAGACAGAAAGTGAGAAATCACCCCCCGGGGGGATGGCCATGCCACAATCTTTTCTCCTCCATGCTCCTCTCAAGATCTTGAGCATGCACGCACACACACCCAGCGTGAGTTTTAGCAACTGAGTCCTGGATTTGAACTGCGGTCGACTATATGGGAATCCAGCAACTTAGCCATTATGCCATCTGCTGGTCTCCACACATTGTGTTTTTAATTTGCATTTCCCTGATGATGAATGATATAGAGCATCTTTTTTATGTGCTTATTTCCATTTATATTTCTTCTTTGAAAAAAAATGTTGATCCAAGTATTTTGCACACTTAATAAGGTTGTTTTTTTCTTTGTTATTCTATTGGATCATTGGAAAAGTCATGATGCATTTTTCTACATCTTTCTATGCAAAAAATGTGTCATGACTTTTCCAACAACGCAATATCATGAAATATTTAAAATATATTCTGAATGCCAATTTCTTTTCATATATATGAATTTGAAATATTTTTTTCCTATTTCATGAATTTTTTTCACACTGTTCATATGAGGGGACTTTTATTTAATTTTTTTTCTAATTTGATATAGGGCATGTATGCTCACCAAAGAGAAACTGAGCGAGAGAGAGGGAGTCAGAAAGCAAGCCACTAGGTCTGGGACTTGAACCACAATTGTCCATATGGGAGTCCAGTACCTCACTACCGTGGTATCTGCTGGCCCATGAAGTTGCTTTTTAAAGTGTCATTTGATGCAAGAAAGTTTTACATTTTGACTGTATTCAACTTATTTATCTTTCTCTTTTGTTGTCTGCACTCCTTGTGTCATATCCAAGAACTCATTGCCAAATGCAATGACATTAAACTTTCCCACTATGGTTTTCTCTATAAGTGCAATAGTGTTAGCTCTTATAGTTAGGTATTTGATCCAGTCTCAGCTAATTTTCACACATGGTGTAACATAAGGGTAAATTTTCATCCTTTTGCATGTGTATATCAGTTTTTCCAAAACTGTTTTTTGAAGAGACCGTCTTTTTCCTATTGAATGGCCTTAACACTGTTGTTCGGCCTTGGTACTGTTGTTGAAAAATCATATGACCATATCTTTAAGAGTTTACATCTGGCTATCTATTCCATTCCACTGGTCTGTATTTATATCAGTATCATATTGTTTGGATTACTATAACTTTGTAGTAAGTTTTAAAATCAAGAAATGTGTGACTTCCGATTATTTTTTTCAAGATTGTTTTGGATATTTTAGGTCTCTTGAGATTCCATTTGAATTTTAATATAGATTTTTCTATTTCTGATTAAAAAAAGGTCATTTGGATTTTTGATAGATGATTTCAATCTGTAGATTGCTTTAGGTAGTACTGACATTTTAGTAATATTAAGTCTTACAATCCATGAATATACATGTATGTTCATTTATTTGTGTCTTTTTAGCTTCCTTTGGTAGTTTTTCTTTTGTTTTCCTGATTAAATTTATTCCAAAAAAGTTTATTTAATTATTTAACGAATGAGAGGGGTGGGGAACTTCTGACGAGGACTTACTGCATTACGATCCTCTCCCAGTCAGACAGGTTCATGGGTGTGCTTGTGGGAGTGTCTGGCATGTTTAGGTCAACCTGAAATCCAAACCCAAGGCCTTCCTAGATTACTCCAGTGTTGTGCAGTGGCTTCGTACCACCATGCACCACCATGAGTAGGCCTTTATTCTTTTTGATACTATTGTAAATGGAATTGTTTTCCTCATTCCTTTTTGGACTGCTTAGTATTAATAAATAGAAATAGGACTGATTTCTGAGTATTGTTTTTATATTCTGCTCCTTTGCTGGATTCATTTATTAATTCTAATATTTTTTTTTAAGTTTGCAGAATTTTTAGTTTTCTACATAGAAGATCATATTGAAAAAGAAAAGATAATTATACTTCTCCTTTCCAATTAAGATTTTGTTTGTTTTTGCCATACAGTACATGCACTCAACAAAGAGAGACAGAGAGAGGCAGAGAAAGAGAAATTGAGAAATCATCCCCACAGTAGAGAATGGCCATGCCACAATCTCCTCTCCTCCAGTCTCCTCTCGGTATTTTTTTTTTCATTTGACATTTTGTTGAATACAATTGTTTACATATTCAACCCTGTTATTGGGGAGGTTTAAAAAAACTTTAATTGCTCGTTTAATTGTGAATTTTGAGTCATCTTTTTTTTTTCTGAGAGGGATGAATAGAAATGTCATCATGCACACTTTATCCTAAGGAAAATATATAATGATATAAATTTGTGAAATAACCTTTTACACAACAGAAATTAGTTAATTTCATAATGAACACATTGTATTTTTCTTTTCTCTTTCTTTTCTTTTCTTTTTTTACATTTTCTCAAAAATCTCCTCTTGGGATTTTGGGCACACATGCAACTGCACCTGGCATGTTTTTCAAGCCACTGAGTCCCAGACTTGACTTGTTCAGTTAGCCATATGTGATCCAGCTGCCTTAACCACCACACTACCAGCTGGCTCCATCCAATTTAGATGCCTCATTAGGTAACTTTTAGGTGAAGGTGAAATCATCATTAATTTCTAGTAACTGGACTTCATTTTTAAATACTCTTCTGTGGTAATATGTCTACATTTATTTGTACATTGCTTTTTTGTATCTCTTTTTATCATCACTACCTCAGCCAAGAAATACTTGATGAAACTCTACTGTATATCAGCCACTGTTTGAGGCTGTTGGTTTACATTAGTGTCCCTGCTTCTTTTCTGGAAGCATAGTACATATACTCTTCCCAGAGCATGGCACCCCAAAATTTTAACAATGCCATACCTTGTGAAAACCAGCGACGTTTAGAATTCTTGATGGTTATTGTGTAATTTATAGTTATTTTTAATTGATACATAACTAATAGAAACAATTCTATTTATTAGTAAGATGGGCTTCCTGGTTCAGCAAGTGGCTGGTGGTTAAGGCATGCCTTAACTACTTGGCAGCTTGAAAATCATGCCAGGCATATGTGCACATGTGCCTAAAATCCTGAGAAGAATGGAGAAGAAAAGACTGTGATGTGGCCATCCCTTCCATGAGATTTATCACTTTCTCTCTCACTGTACCCTATGGAAAAAAAAAAAATTTAAAATCAATAAAGAAGGGCTTCCTTACATACACTGTCTTGGTGCTAAAACATTACAGATAATTAAATTTGTCAAAACTGTAACTGTATCCTTAAAACAAACTAATTTATTATATTAAATTTTACTTCAACAAAGGTGAGGGAAAAATTATTCTCATTGAGGAAAACATTTATTTTAGTAAAGCATAATGTACAATTAAACACTTGAATTATTCAAGCTACAACCAATTCAATTAGAAAGGAAGATTGAATTATAGCAATTTGAAATGAAATATACATACAGATAGACAGAAACAGCTATATCTATATAGCTTTCAGGTACATATATCAAATTATATTTTAATTAATAAGTGTTGTTTGCCCTACAAAATTTTAGTTCAAAAAACAGATAAGACTCAGTTATAATTGACCTAAGGGTTTCTTTTGTTTTTTTTTTTTTAAGACAATCTTTTTGAGAGGTTTCTGCTATAACATGCGTGTGTGCCCAGAAAGATAGAGAGAGACAGAAAGCGATAAATCACCCCTCAAAGGGGATAGCCACGCCACAACTCCTTCTCCTCCATTCTTCTCTCAGGATCTTAGGCACGCACGCACACATGCCTAGCATGAGTTTAAGTCACCAGGTCTGGGACTTGAACCGCGGTTAAATACATGGGAGTCCAGCGACATAGCCATTACGCCAACTGCTGGTCCCTTTTTTAGACAATTATTTAAAAGTTTATTCTCTCCATAAACTAGAGAAAGACAGAGAGACAGACAGGGAGACAGAAAAAGAGAGAGAGCTTCCTGACAGTGTCTTAACTCCATAAGCCACCCCCAGTCTCAGTTGGCCTGGACTATGGGTACATATTCGCCCATCCATTGTGATCAGGGAGGTCCCAGTAAAAGAATCCAGGACCTTTCCCATGTAGATTCAGTTGTGTTACCAGTGTGCCACCACTTGACTCCTATCTAATTGTTGACTTGCAAATAAATGATATAGTTAAGTATTAAGTAGAAGGGAAAGTACACTCGCAAGAGGTAGGAGACAGAGAGAGTGGCTCAAAGGCTCCAGCAGTTACATTCTTTGAGGTTTATACATTTTTAATCTAGGTCATGTTGGTTGAGCATTGGCTGGGTCCACTGATTGTTCTCATCTCATTGGCTCTATCAAATATGGGGGTGCACTGATTCACCTCATTGGCTCAATCAAATGTAGCTTAATCAGCTAGACATCCCCCACTAATCTCCTGCCTACATTACATGGGGCAGAGATTTTTCTGCCCTGATCTATTTTTCTCTCTAGCCCCGTGATCAGACACTTCCATTTTCTAGTTTTCTTCTGCCTCACTGTCTATCACAAGGCTGAGTTAAAATTAAAAGCATTGACTTTCTTTTTCTTTTTCTTTTTTTTTTTTTTTGGAGAGGTTTTTGCTATAGGGCGTGTGCACTCGCCAGACAGACAGAGAGAGACAGAGAGACAGAAAGTGATAAATCACCCCCCAGGGGAGATGGCCACGCCGCAATTCCTTCTCCTCCATTCTCCTCTCGGGATCTTGGGCACGCACGCAAATGTGCCCGGTGTGAGTTTAGGCCACCGGGTCCGGGACTCAAACCGCAGTCGACTACATAGGAGTTCAGCAACATAGCCATTATGCTAACTGCTGGTCCCAAAAGCATTGACTTTCTACATAAGACCCAAGTATTCAAGTACTTACTACCTTAGTACCTTCACCACTTACTATTTTATCTCTGCCAATTTATTTACTTTTCTGTGCCTCCATTGCCTTATTTCTAAAATCAAGATGACAACAGCACCAATCGCACTGACCTTTTCGATAATTAAATGTTGTTAAAGCACTCAGGACAATGACCAGTAAATAGTAAATGCTCAGTACACATTAACTGCTACTTGTAACTGTATTGCAATTATTTGGTACTAAATGGATGATACAATAGCTTAATTTTAGTTTTAGTCTGCCCAGAGAAGAGATTGGATATATTTTTTAAATTGTTCAAATAGCTTTAGACTTTAGATATTTTCTCAGTCCAAGAAATAATAAAACCTTTTTTCTCCCACTCCCTCCCCCTTTGTTTTTTTAAATACATGGCATATTAGTTTAGGAAATTAAGATTGCTTTATCCCTCAATCACTTGAGTAACATGGATAAGATATTTGATCAAGTACCTCAGTTTTGCTGACCACCACGTGATCTTTTACTGACAATTAAACCAGACAAAGTTCTTCATTTGCTTAACTGAATGATTTCCCACAAAAAGTCTAGTTAGTACCTTTGGCCTTCAAAAAGAATTTAGGTAATGGACAAGTTGTTTTGATAGGTTAATTAAATCCCACTGATTTACTCTCAAGCCATTTTCTGAAAGGTCAGTTTTCTTCCTAGGTTTTAGACATTTAGTTTAAAATTAGCAAAATTCAAATCAAAACATCAAACTTTATAATTCAAACACATTTCAGGCTCAACGATTTAGCATTTCTATTAGTATTTTTATAACCACATATTCCCAGAATGTTAGAGCCAGGGAAATCTTTAGAACCCATCTAGCTTAATGTTCTTATTTACATTTTGTAACATTGAAATCTGCAGAGGGCCACAGTAATATTTAGGGCAAAAATCTATGTATTTTGAGACCCAAATCTCTTAAATCTATACTTTTATAGTCCTTTTACTAAGAAGCAGATAAAATAATCTATGTGTGTGCATGTGTGTGTGTTTTGTCTTCATAATTATTTTAGAAGTTTGTCAAAGGTTTGTGACTCTAGTGTCCACATCAGTTGCCTTCTAATGCAATAAGAATCTGTGTTAGAGCCTTCAGCTCCAGGCATGATATTTGTATCATTAAAGGAGTCAGAATATAAATGGAAGCATTGTCTCCACAGCCTACAGAAGTTCTGGAGATTCCTTATGAACCCATCTACTCTAGATGTGACCCCACTAACACACATGAACCATAATCTAAACACTACGTGCTTCTACTTTACATATAAACAGGTCCCTTTGGTTGTTTCTTAAGTTGTTCCAGACTTACTTTTACTGTATACACAATTTTAATGTATTTTTTAAGGCATTCGTCGGTCACCAGTATGTTATAAGAATTGAATTTGGAGGGCATGGAGAGTTTATGTGAGCCACCTAAACCAATTCAGCAAAGTAATAGTTAACAACTTGACTGACAAGCCAAAACTAAAGCAAGTAAACTTCTTAAAAATCTTGTCCATTTCATGAAGGCCAGCTCCAACAAACATCTACAGTTTTTAATAGCCCCTGTAACTCTCATAAATACTAAAATAATTGATACTAGAGCAAATGATTTGGAGACCCAAGGAGAGCATTGAATTATGTGCATTGTTTCCTCTGTAAAGCAAACTTTTTTTTAAAAAATTTATTTATTATCATAATCTTGTTTATATTACATTGAATCACATATATCTTTACAGTGTATTACATTTCCTTTTCCAGAAGGACTCTGTAAAGCAAACTTGAGAGACTGAAAGAGAGTTTAGGAAGATTACTGCCCCATATGGTTAAAACAAAAAAGTCAAAACTGAAAGAGTGCTTTATGTTAAAATAGACCTGAGTAAAATATTTTCATTCCTAGTGATTCTGGGTAAATATGGATTAATTGTCTTCTCTTCTTATAGTGTATTACTCAATATGTATATACTGTGTGAGAGAGATTCTGTATACTCTTTTACAACTATTTACCTATTTTCCATGATATCTCAAAAGAAGTACACATCAATGCAACATGAAACAATGGATTGCATGTCATGGCCAGCTTTTCTGATTCATAGATTGAGTAATTAAGACTCTCAGAACAAAGATAAATTTGAATTACACTTGGACTCAGTCTATGGGACCACAATAGAATTAAACATGTGCTTGCTTAAAGTCAACACTTCTAGTTCTGTGATAGTTAAACAAAAGAAAAAATAAGACAATAGATTCTTTAGACTTAGAAATATTTCTTCATAAATTCTAAGTGAATTATGATTCTATTGTCCCTGTTCACATGTAGACAAGAACTATGGTCAAAAATGATTTTTAGACCTAATACAGCATTTCTTAGTAAGAGAGGCAGATTCATGTCAATTGTTAATCTAATGCATTGTGTAACCTACATTGGACATGTACAGAGATAAGTAATTTCAGCATAGTTGGAGAATGTTGTTATAAACTCTATGTACTTTCTTATATTCAAGCAATCAACGCAAGTCAATTTTGCCTCTGTAATACACTTTCTATCTATTCCTCATTTTCATAACTTGTACTAGTAGCTTAGTTTAATGCCCTCATCATTTTCTTCTTACTTTTTAAGTTGACAGAGTGTTTGTGCACTCTACAGAGGGAGACAGAGAGAGAGAAAAATATACCCCCCTCAATGGGGTATAGTTATGTCTCAATCCCTTCTCCTCTAAATCTCCATCTTGTCAGGATTTGAATCACACACACACACACAGTCACCCAGCACATTTTTCAAGGTACCTGAGCTAGGATTCAAACTTCCACCAAACATGTAGGATATAGCTCCCTGAACAATGAGGCCATGAGACCAGCCCTGAACAATGAGGCCATGAGACCAGCCCAGACCCTCGTCATTTTCACTTGGAGTTTGAAGGAAATTCCTAACTGTTCCCTTCATTTACAGGTTTCCCTCATGTTTTTTTTTTTGTTTGTTTGTTTTGTTTGTTTGTTTGTTTTTGTTTATGCTTTTTTTTTTTTTTTTTTTTGCTACAGGGCCCATGTGCTCTACTGGAAACAGAGAGAGACATAGACAAGATAGAAAGCGAGAAATTACCCCTTGGTGGATTGCCATGCTGCAATCCCTTCTCCTCCATTCTCCTCTTGGGACTTTGGGCATGCACACACATGCACCTGGTGCGAGTTTCAAGCTACTGGGTCTGGGACTCAAACTGTGGTGAGTCATATAGGAGTTCAGTGCCTTAACCACTAAACCACGTGCTGGCCCCATAAAAATTATTATTATTATTATTATTATTATTATTATTTTGTAATGGTCACTTTCATGAAGAAACTTTTTTCTTTGTAGAGCGTTTTGGTATAGGACACATGTCACCAGAGAGGCAAAGAGAGACAGAAAGACAGAAAGCAATAAATCAGCCCTTGAGGGGATGGCCACACCACAATCCCTTCTCCTCCCTTCTCCTCTCAGGATTTTGGGCATACATGCACATGTACCAGGTGAAATTATTTTTTTTTAAAGAACAGATAAAATCAAATCACCCTTGTACCAAAAGCTGTCACTAGTTCTCTACTGACTAGCAAAACCAAGGGCTTTAATGTGGTGTCCAGGAATGTGGAGAAGCTGCTGCCCCTGAACTATACTTGTCCTCTTACTCCCAAATTCTCCTGTTCTCCAGAAAATACTGGTGAGAATGTTTTTATACATACCACATTATTTATTGCCTTCATGCCTTTACTCTTCTTGTTCCTTCTTCAAATATTGCCCTTTCATTTGGCAAATATTTCCTTAGTTTTTAAAACTCAGGTCAGGTGTCACTTCTCAGACTTGTTCTCTGACTCTGCTAAGGTATAACAGGTGTTCCTTATGTATGGTTAAGTCAACACCAACCTCAGTGATTTAACTTTCCATATTTAATAATAATTTTCAATTACTGGGTCTCTCATCCCTGTTAGAAAATTAGCTCCCTGGGGCTAGGGACTGTGTAGTATTTACCTTTATGTTTTAATGTTTGGTATATATTAGGTGCTCATTAAATGTTAATAGAGTGAATGAATGAAGATGCTTCTCACATCTATTTATGCAGCCTAGAATTCTCTGGACACCAGTTATACCTTTCCAGGAGATGCCTGCAAGGCCATCTCCTTCCAACATTAAAAATTTCAAATAAAACAAATTTACCTGTTATCTTCTTCTTTAACAAACCTACTAGTTTATTCCCTTATATTTCCCATCAATGTTAATGGTACCACCATAATTCCAGTTCCCCAGGTTCATCATTATAGAGGCCTGTAGTCAGTGTGGTGTACCTACAGAAAGCATTTTTCACACCTGTTTCATCTTTATCATTTTTACTGATTCTTCCCTAATTCAGGTCCTTAATATTCCTCATATATACAATCTCAATAGTTCTCTAACTCCCTTCAAAATACCCTCTCCCTTCCTCATCTCTTTCAAACTCTCAAGTATGTTATTCAGAAGTTTGAACAATGTATTTCACAGTTCTAAGTATTATAACTGGTCCATGAAAATTCCTTGAACAAATGGATTTCAATGTCTTTTCATGCAAAGTAGTGTTGGGATATTAAGATACTATGTTAGAAATAGGGAATAAAAATAGAAAAGAGTTTTAACAATGTTCATAATCTTTGGAATATATTATCTCATCAGCATATGACTAAATAAGTGCAAGAGAATAGCAAATTATTATTGGTAAAATACACTTACTTTAAAAAAAAATAGCCTTCTAAATGACATTAATATAAGATTGGAATTTATTTGCTTTAATGTTTGCCAAGTAAATAGCCATGTGAAATCAATGAGAAAAGGGGAAATAAAAATTTTAAGTGTTTATGTTACATATTATTTTTCGTTGTTTAAGTTTACTATAAAATAGTTAAACTTGATACATGAAAGTGACAGGTGCCTCTCTTTATAAAATACTATGGAAAATAGTAGTATCTAATACATACATATTTTCCTTAATTCTTATAAAATACAGAAATAATGTTTTTTACAGAAATAAACTCTTACCCTTCAAACCAAACCACCCAAATTAAATATGCAATAATATGCTGCTCAAGTGGTTAATCACTACATTAGAATCTTACCTCTAACATCTACAGATTGATCTGAAATTGTTATATTGCTAGTCAATCCACCCAACTAGATTTAAACTCTTCAAGATGCTATTTTGCATTATTCTGAAACAAAACTGAGCCTGGAGTTACTTAATAATTGGCTAAATCTATAAATGAAGTGATGTTTTAGATAGGATTATAAATATACTACCCCTGCATGCATTATCTATATTGTTATTTTTATAATGTGTTTTAGTCACGTACTTACTGTAATCTATGACTCAGTAGAACATGGTTTGCATTATTTTCTTTCATGGCAACATTTATCATTACAAGTCTCCAGAAAAAGGACATTTCTTCCTAAACCTTCAGCTGTGTGGCAGCTTGAATTGTTTATTATTATGCTTTAGTTTTACTTGGGTCATGCTGAAATATCTGTGTATTACTTCCATGATTGCATTAAGTAATGAATGTACTGTGACATTGTAAGGAAACATGAGGATTAATGTTGACATAACAATAACATTTCGTAAAAGGAAAATTGTTATCGATTTTTTTTATTAATTTTATGATACTTGGAACTTTGGAAGGGCCTCAGTCTCATTGCATAACCTTAACATGGCATGGCTAGTGAATTTACATCTCACAATTATGTCTTTAGAATCCCAGAGGAAAAAATATTAGCGGTTTCTTCACATATATCAACATAGTGTCCTCTGGGAAATGTGTTTTATTAATGATTTAATTTCTTATTTTTCCACAGGATTTGAAGTTCCAATTAAAACTCTGTTTGGGCCATTGCGTTACTGCTTGTGAATGCTTAATCTTCACCGAAAGCCTCATCACTTATTTTAAAACAAAAGAAGAACGAGGTAAGTAGAAACGTAATGAAATGCAGCATAACACATCTTTCAAAGTAAGGGGAAGTAGCTTTTTAAAAAACGATCTAGGATCAGTGACATTCAGAAATTATTTGCTGAACACTAAATGTGCTCAAGTGTGGCATCTCAATTCCAAGGACTCTACGTCTTCTATTATGAAACGAGCCACACAGATCTATTTTTTTCTCTTTGCTGTTGCAGTGGCCTAAGGTAACAATTATTGATGTCACTGATATACCTCAATTGGTAATGTGAAGTGCAAAATGAATCTTCCATTTTATCTAATATTTTGGTATTGAAAAATAATGAGTATAATTAACATTCTCAAATACTATTTTTTAAAAATGTGCATAATTCTGTTGTTATTCTCCTAACACACCATGTTCACGTTTGCTTATATCATGGGGTCATATTTAGCAGTTTTATATCCAATCTATCATGATGTCCTTTAACTCTCATATTAACAATTCATCATTTTTGAAATACTTAGTCTGACAGTTATTTGAAGTGTTGTGTCACACTAAGTGGCATTGCCTATATCAGAGTTGTCATTTAAAGATGTGATATCAGTACCTAAATTCAAATCTAGTGAAACATATAGCTATAAAAAGAAAGTTTAGAAGTATCCATGCTTTTCCTCTGTAGTCTGTAAAATGAGATTTATCTTTTATTAAAGTAAAACTTGAATAGATAATTATCTGCCTGGCTGTCCAGATGGCCTGGAGGTTAAGGCAGATGGATCCCTCTTGGCTGAATGTGCAGTCCGAATCCAAGTCCCAGAGACTTGAAAAACACACTAGGTACATGTGTGTGCATGCATATGTGCCTAAAATTCCAAAAGGAAAATGGAGGAGAAGGGATTACAATGTAGTCATCCTCCCTGGGGGTGGGGGGGGGTGCTTTCTCATTTTCCCCTCTCTGATCTCTCTTTCTGGTGAGCGCACATGTCCTATAGCCAATTAAATAACAATAATAATTTTAAAATTGCCACAAAAATCACTCCCAAATGAATTGATATGAAATTCTTATGTTCATACTAATTAGGACCGACTTATTAAAGATGATGAATACATTATTTGTCATTAATTATTTCTGAATCTACAACATATAAACAAATAAGGTTTTGTCTATAGTGATGGTAAAGTTATTAATTTTGTTACCTGTTAGCCTAAATACATTTGAGTTTCATCATGTTCAAGAATATTCAGAGACTATATATTGTTTATCCTTGCACCCTAAGTCTCCCTTTAGTGTCTAGCAAAGTGCCTGTGTTCGTTAAAGGATGGAAAGCCGAGAACAAGGGAGCAAGGGAGAGAAGAATTATGCTTCACAGCAGTGGAGGGATCTATTGTCCTGCTTAAACATGGTTTACTGTATATCGGTGAGAACTACGAATTTCAATATAATGCTTTAAGTTTAGATTCTCTTTCTTATGCTATTCTCCACTTAAGAGGTTGTTAATGAGCTATGCGCACAGTTCTCATTAATTCATCAGCAGCCTCTTTAGTTTATTTAACTTTCATTTAAGACCCAGATCATAGCTGCTGAGAGCACCAATGGGAAAAGTTTAACAACCAGCATGCTATGTGAATTTTTATTTAAACAGACACTTATTTTATTTTGGAAAGTTGACTTATGTATGAGATTCACCTTGTAAGTTCACTATAACCCTTTTAGTTTGTGTATCATAAAAATAAATCCGACTTTGTGAGATATTACTTACTGTTATCAGGAATGTTATCACTGCTCAAATGCTTATAAGATATAACGGTAGCTGGTTTATGTGCTGCTGCTTTGTATATCATCTGGTCTTAAGATCTCAAACTAGTAGTTTGTCTTCCTAATTCTCATAATTTTCTACATGCTAAAAAAAGTAATATGTGACTGCCCTCTCTTCAGGGTGAAGTAAAGGATTACCCTAAAGCTATGTCTTCAATTTTAATGAATCAGTATTTAAGTTCAGTTTATCAAATATATATTGATCATTTATTTCATTCCAGGCAATGTCTCTAGGTTTGGAGCTATAAAAATGAATAAAACATGACCCCTGTCTTCTCAGATCATATAATGATTGAGGAAGCCAACATGCACATCATTTAAATACTATCTGTTGAGTATTCTAAAAAAGATGTGTAAAGAATAGCATCAGAGCCCTAAAGAGGGATATTCAACTAACCTGCGGAGGTGGTCAGGCCAATGAAAAGATACTTGAAGTGATATTGCCTAAGTGACCAAAAGATGAGTAGGAGACAGCCAGGTCCCCTCAGCTGCCCCCCAAAAAAAATTTTGGAGCTTCATGGAAAAATGGATAAGGGTGTATAAACACAGTTATGAATAAAATGAAGATCACCTCTCTTAATATGTGATATTATAATGAAAAAACAATACTTCCTGAAGAAAAGAGAAGACTTCCTAAATGAGGCAAAGGTTGACAGAAGTCTCAAAGTATCAGTATGAGTGAGCTAAATAAAGTGAGAATAAATGTTTTCTAACTATAAAGAAGAATATTCAAAGGTAATGTTTAGAAGCTTCCTGGACATCCATTTACAAGGTAGCAATCAAATGAATTTAATTAAACAGGTAGCCAGACAGTGATATGGCATCCAGAGACCTCCATGAACATGCCAGGTATGCAGGGCACCCATGGTCCAGGACTGGCCGAAGCTAGGGGTGGATCACAGCATGAATACACTACTGGGGATTCCCTTCTCTTTTTCTCTCTTCTCTTTCTTTTTTTCTTTCTCAGAAGAAATAAACATATAAGCTTTTTTTTTTCTTGTTCTTGTTTTTGTTTTTAGACATTTTTCCTAGAGGGTGTGCACAGTCACCATAGAGACACAGAAAGAGAGACAGAAAGCAATAAATCACTCCCCAGGGGTGATGGCCATGGCACAATGCCTTCACCTCCATTCTCTTATCAGGATATTGGGCATGCACACACATGTGTCTGATGTGAGTTTTAAGTCACCAGGTCCAGAACTTAAACCTCAGTTGATCACATGGGAGTCCACCAACATAACCATTATGCCATCTGCTGGTCCTATAAATAAGCTTTTTTTAAAGCAATTGTTTTTTCTCTTTTCTGCACTAAATTAATGCATTGATTTATACTTCCTTGAACTCTGTGTAAAGCCATAAAAAAAATCGCAAAGTGAAGGATATTTAGGTGTTACCTTATTCAGCCTGTCGTTTTCTAGATGATGGGATTGAGTCTCAGAGAAGTGATATGACTTGTTCAGGGGTGATCTGTTTGTTCTTTTCAGATCCACAGTACACTTCAGTACCCCCCATTAACTGAAAAGCTTTAAAACTGATTTGATCATTACAGACTGTATACTTGTTTTGAAAAACCACACCATACCCTAAAGAGACATACAACTATTATAAGTAAACTGGAAATCACAATAAACATTATTTAGAAAGCTTAAGTATTTTAGTGTTACTTCCTTCAATGCCAGTGAATTGCCACCAACAACAGTAGTAGAGTGGCGAAAAGTGCTGAGCCTAGGGTCAAAATATCTGCGCTTCCACCACGTACTTACCAAGTGACTTCAGGCAAGTGTCATCTCTTTTTGCTTCAGATTTTTCATCTCTTAAGTGGGGTATGATAATATAAAATGCTTAGATCAGTGCCTAGAAACATAGTAAACAGTCTGTGAATGTGCTGTCATTCTCTGTCTTTAGGCAGTGAGGAATTAAAATACACGTATAGATTGTGGCCTAGGCACTCTCAAAATTGGTTTCACTATCCATATAGGTTTTCTAAATATGTTGTAATGACTATTATACCACGACTTTTACCAAAACTTTTCTAATCTGTCATGTTTTCAAAGTGCCATATGTTCAGAGTTCAAAATAAATGGTTTCTAAATGATCAACATTAATGAAAAATACTAACTTTTTACAAGTAAGCAATGGGTAGTACTGACTAAAAGGATATTAGAGTAGGAATTGGAAAGCTATTCATTTGAAATGTAAAAAACATGCCTCTATTAAGCAAAATTATTCAAAAATCTGTTTTTTTATATATAAAGATATAGAAATGGCTATGGACCTTGCATCAGATCCCAATTTTGTATTCCAGAAATTCTATTATTCAAACAATACAACAGATAAAAACTGAAAGCAAAATAATGTGAATTTTGTACTAAAAAAATTATTAGTACTACCCTGCATCTCAAATGTGATAAGCTTTATTCATTTAGCAAAACAAACATGAAAGATATTTTTATTCTTAAAATGTTTAGTTCTGGGACCAGCAGATGAAGTAGAACTTCAAGTGCTGGATCCTACATAGCCTACTGAGTGGTTAGAGTCCCAGACCCGGCAATTTGAAAATCATGCCAGGCATGTGTGTGTGCATGCCCAAAATCCTAAAAAGAGAATGGAGGAGAAGGGATTTAGTTGTGGCCATCCCCTGGGGGACTATTTATCACTTTCTCTTTTTTTCCCCTTTCTTTCTTCGTCTCACTCCAAGTTCTTGTGCCTGTACAAAAAAAAAAAAAAAAGGTTCTGATATAAATCTTTTACCCAGTGGATTTTATACTTTTACTACATGACCTTCGGATATTAGATAGCTACATATGACATGAGATACCTCAATGCTTCCAAAGTCATTATATTCACTGCTAATGAATTGAAACCTTCACATCTGTAGTATGGTTCACAAATCAATGCAATATTTTATATACATCTATGGGATCCATAGTTATGTGCACAAAAACTAGTGAAACAACATACATTTATCTTGCCATTTACATGATAAGGATTTGTTTTTAACTTGCTACATTCGGAGGCACAAGTAAGATCTTTACAAAATGCAGAGGCTACGATTTTTAAAGTAGAGATTTGCAGTATGAATTATTAGTAATTTGTTGCACAACATACTCAGTGTGCAATTGATCATATTTCACAAATCATAGGCTACCGGGTTTGCTTGACATAATAAATTGTAACATAATAATATCCTCAGTGTTCCTGTATTATAGTATAAACTTCTGCAAACTATTGTGAAAAACTGTTTTCTATTTATTTCTTTTCTCCCATTAAAAATAATGTAGTAATAAAATAAATGTTCAGAGTTCACCACATTAAATTATATTCTTTGGGGATCAGAATGTATGAACTCCAGTCTTCTTTATGGAACAAGAATTGTAAAGGAAATCAGATACTATCAAGAATCTGTTTTAAAATCCTAATTTCATGTGCTAGCTGGAATTCTTTTTTTTTTTTTTTTTGGAATTCTATAAAGTATATTTTCTCTATCCGTGTTATTTATTGGGTTGTCGAAAAATCATGATGTAAAAATGCATCATGACTTTTCCGACAACCCAATATTATGAGAACTAAAGTATAAAATGTTAATTTCCAAGCACAATAAAGTTTACTTTTATGACCTGATTATTTTATATCCACAATATTTTCCCAAGAAAAAGATATTATTTACAAAGGTCTTTAGCATCTGAGATTGAAATAAAAGGCTTTCTTCTTCTTTTTTAAATTTTTTTAAACTTATTTATTTACATTCATTCACTGTACATCATTACAACATACAAAATGAGATTTTCCATCCAGAATACACTGTATATTGGCTGACTCAATCAAAACAAAGTAAAACATAAAAAGCAGTAACTAACTAAAACCAAAATTTCTATTAATAACTCTTTCCTCAGCTGTTCTTATTAATTGAGGTTTTGCAAAGTCCATTATGACTTTTTAATTTTTTGAGTGTTTTAAATGTTTATTTTCATATCAGAAGTCAGTCACCAATTAAAAAATAATCTATTAACAGCTAATATTTGGGACCAGCAGTTGGCGTAATGGCTATGTCGCTGTACTCCCATGTAGTCAACTGTGGTTCGAGTCCCAGACCCACTGGCTTAAACTCACGCTGGGCGCATGTGCGTGTGTGCCCAAGATCACAAGAGGAGAATGGAGGAGAAGGGATTGTGGTGTGGCCATCCCCCCTGGAGGGGTGATTTCTCGCTTTCTGTCTCTCTGTCTTTCTGGTGAGCATACGCGTCCTATAGCAAAAACCTCTATTGAAAAAAAAGCAAAAAAAACCCCAGCTAGTATTCTATTTTACCATTCAAGATAACTTAATTTTCTTATGTGTCATTTTATAATGTCCTCCTAAAATCATTTTGTCATTGATTTTAAAATTTGCATATGATTTTTTTGTATCTTGAAAGAAAAGGAACTAAATGACATATAGATAATAAGCATTATCTTCAAAATAACTGATTTTCTTTAAAGCATCCATGTATGTGTGCATATGTGTGTGTGTGTCCCTGCCCATGTCCATTGCACGCATGTGTACGTGTTAATGTGTGTGTGTGTGTGTGTGTGTGTGTGTGTGTGTGTCGGCAAATATAACAGGGGAGAGAGAAAGAAAACACTCATTTATTAAAGAGAGAAGTAAGTGAGATATGCTAAAACTCAAAGAAGTACATGGCAGTTCTTCATTCAGAACCAAACTGTCAAGGTTCAAATTAATACAACATTGTTAAATTTTAATTTGAGGCTAGTTCTGGAAAAATGTTTTCTTAATAATTTTTTCATAACCATTAAACATATATATATATATATTGACCTATTAATGATGTAGTCTTTTTCAAGCATAATTAATTCCTCAAATATAGAACAACTTTTGGCAACTAGCTTTGATGTGATCTAAATAAATATGAAGTTTTTGTTTTTTAAATCCTGATTTTTTCATTTTAAAACTCTTCTTTAGGTCTCTTTGATTTTTTAATTTTTATTTCTATTTTGACTTGGCTTAAACTTTCCTGCAGCATTTTACAAAGGAAAAGGAACATTAAATTCCCTATATAAAAAAACTAAAACTATATCTGCACTTTAAATTGTGTTACGCAAACATTCGCATACTTGAGCAAACATGTTTTTGTTTTACCACTAACTGTGAGTCATTTCAACCTACAGGGAAAAAACAAAGTTTATGCCTGTCACATAGTGATTATCAGTAAGACTTCATCAGTAATATGGAAAATGATGAAAAACATTGTAGCCCCCCCAATTTCTTTTCTCTCTCAGTAAATAAATACAATCATCTTTCAGTAATATTTTCCATTTTGAATATTCGCTGCCAGAAAAGTGATTTGTGAACAACAATTTGTCAGACTTTTTGATGACCTACTTTTTGAACCCATTTGACTTCCAGCATAGAAGGCAAAGATCACTAAATCACCAGCATTGTTTTTTCTCCGGCTTTTCTGTCTGTAAGATTTATTTCTGAATTTCCTTTGTGTTTACACATGATGTGCTTGACAGATATGTTACAAGGATTGTTATACATGCAGTAATGTGTTTTTAAAAATTACTCACTTTGCTTATGAGCCAGTTTATTGTCCTTTGTGAAAAGTAACAAGCCATTCTGTCATGGATGAAAGATCTTGATTTGAGTGTTTACAATGTACTACTCCTTCATGGCTGAAAGCTTCCAGTGATTTCAATCTTTCTGTCACCCATACAAATCCCATATCTACATATGAAGTCTGATTACAATAGATAAAGATTTATTTTCCAATTATTAGTTGCAATAGTTTCTTGATTAAATGTCTCTATTACCGACAGTGTTCCATCCTTTCACAACTTCCACTATATCCCCACCACTACGATTTACCTAGCTGCCATCAGAAAAATCATTACTTGGCAGTACAATAATGGATTGGGGCTCTCTGCCAGCAATTAATGCCAAATAATATACAAAGTTAAGGTCTTTTTGTTTGAAAACTATTCGAAATTAATACTTTAATTTTTAACAAATCATCGAAGTATAAAGACATTATTATAAAGCAATTCTCAATGATTACACATTTGGAAAAATTCTATATAGCAAATTGTAAGGGTTCATTCTCAGTGTTCTTATGAGTGAATAAGTCAGATTCTCCCAGTGGAAAATCTACTCCCTGAGAGTGAGCTACTTATATTGACATTTTGGAACTACTACAGTTCTATTTAATAAAATGTTAACATAGTAGTTTAACAGCAGGGAGAAAATCTGACTCAATGCCTTTCTTAGCCAAAGAAACAGATTGGCTAATGAAAAATCCTTATTGTCAATGGGGAACACCCTAATACATTTGCAATTACACTGTGGCTCTCAATCTAGTATCTCACTATGTGTTATCACCCTTGCAATCTGCATACTAACCTACACTAATTGGTGTTGTTCTTGTTCCCATTTCAAGAACTGGTAAATGAAAAAGTAAATTATTTTTTCAAAGTCATGTATCATATCTGTAGTAGAAAATGCCATAAAAATGTATTGTAGATAATATATGATGTATTTCCCAAGGAATTTCTGTCATTATTCTTGGTCAATTTTCTTAACCACTAAATAATAGCTTCTAACAAATCAATGAACACAACTACCAAGCCAAATCTAACACAGGGAGAACAATAATAAATACTCAGAAGTTTCATGATGCTTGGCAATTTACAAACTATTTTCAGATCTATTTCTTCATTTGTTTCTCAGGACAACCTTAGAAATATGTAGGGAAAGTATTATTCTCCTCATTTTAAAGATGTGGGATGTAAAACTCAGAAAGGTTAAGTTCCTTGTCCAAAGTCACAAAGACAGGAAATAGAAGAGCCAGGATGCTAACTTGGATCTTTTACTTTTA
This sequence comes from Tupaia tana, assembly GCA_026018925.1. NCBI lineage: Eukaryota > Metazoa > Chordata > Mammalia > Scandentia > Tupaiidae > Tupaia > Tupaia tana. The sequence continues at coordinate 27,301,274 of JAKSZU010000009.1, forward strand.
AAACCAATGATCTTAATACCAAAATATAATGCCATCCTAGAACTTCTAATTTGTTTCTTAACAAATGTCTAAGCATTCTTGTGAAAACTCAAATGCATTTTCTTATAGCTACACACACCTTAGTGATATTCAGAAAATTCTGAATAGTGAGAAGAAAATAGTCAGAAAAGAGATTTTAGGAACTCTGTCATAGATACTGTTTATTCATTAACTTATACTCTAATGAACTTTCGTATTTCTAAGAAAAATATTATTAAACAGATATGTGAGGAAACAGAACTCAGAGAGGTTTAATAGCTTACCTTTTATTTCACAGTTTGAAACTTGGTGGAGCCAGGATTCAAACAACATAGGTCTTAGGAAAAACCTAGGCTCTGCTTTTTCCTAAGCCATGTAAACAGTCAAGAAAAAAGTTATTTTTATATTATTATCTTCCTCAGATGTGTATTATCTATGTATTTCTTATATGAAAAATTTTATTAAATATATAGCTAAATTCTAAATAGGATTCCTTGGATACTTGAGAATTCAAGATAAGAGGTATCTTGCAAAGCTTGAGGTTTATAGGGAAGAACTTATTGATAAGCTTATATTCATTTCATACATTTATTTTCTCTATTTTGGAATAAATGTTGAATTAACACTTGCTAGGGTATACTTCAGGTTAGAAACTCTGCTGAACTCTCAGGACTGAGAGATGTTTAAGTCATGAGTTTTTCCATTAAGAGGCTAATAGGAAATTCATTCATTCATTTATTCAAGAAATTTTTATTGTGTGTCTAATAGGAAAAGGGATGAATGCCAACATCTTTTTCGGTCATTCATGAGATACATGGAATTCATTTTCTAAGGTCTCTAATCACTCTAACTTGTCATTTTAAAAAATATTCTTTTTGGGGGACCAGCAGTTGGCATAATGGCTTTGTCGTTGGACTCCCATGTAGTTGACCACAGTTCGAGTCCCAGACCTGGTGGCTTAAACTCATGCTGGGCGTGTGTGCGTGTGTGCCCAAGATCTTGAACGGAGAATGGAGGAGAAGGGATTGCAGCGTGGCCATCCCCTCTGGGGGGTGATTTCTTGCTTTCTGTCTCTCCGTCTCTGTCTTTCTGGCAAGCGCACCTGCCCTATAGCAAAAACCTCTCAAAAATTATTTTTTTAATTTGTTATAGAACATGAGTGTACACACATGAGAGCAAGAGAGAGATGGAGAGAGAGAAAGACAAGTATCTCCCTCTGTGTCCGGTCATGCCATAATCCCTTTCCTTCAGTCTTCCAGTCTTTTGGATCCTGGGGACTCATAAGTATGCCTAGCATGTTTTGTCAGGCTGTTTGCCAGGTATTTGAACCTTGGTTACCAGGTGGGATCCAGATTTTCTTGAGCTGGCATTACTTTGTTACTTTAAAGTTCCATGCCAACTAAAAATATTTGTTAATTATGATAACTTTTGATAATCCCAAAGAGCAATAATACTTTCACTCATTCAAGTGGCATAGTCAATGAATGTCGAGAGTCACCATCTGCCACAGTTTTTGCTTAGTGACATGCTGTCGTCAAGACTGTTAATTACTAAGGTCAGAATGTTTTGGGGATGGGTGAACTTCAACGTGTCATCTTGGACCAATTTACATACTGCAAGAAGTATACTTGAGTCTTATGATAATATACATATATGGTGGTTTTAACTTGTCTGAATCATCTCCATGTATCTAGTCAAGTAAAAACAATGCTCTGTGAAATTGCCTATCTTTGGCTCCTGAGTTTTGCAAATAAATGAGCTAATTCAATACCTGGGAGGGGATGAAATTAATCCATAATAAAAACGACAAGGCTAAAAAAGACCAATAAATATCTTCTCTCTATTTTTTTTTCTTTTTTTAAATTTTATTTACCTTTATTATTATTATTTTCCAGTTTTATCAGACAGAGAGATAGAGAGAGAGAGAGGGAAAGTGAGAAAGAAAGTCACCAGATCCAGGACTCGAACCGTGGTTGGTGACGTGGGAGTCCAGCACCTTTAACCACCATGCCACCTGCTGGCCCCTCTATCTCTATTTCTAATACATATATATATATATATATATATATATATATATATATATATATGTATAAACATTTTAACCTTAAATAACCATTTCGTTGGCAGAACTAATGAAATTAGATACTACTTAACTTTGTATGCTTATATGCTTCTAGTAATAACACTTTTTGGTGTAAGAATTTCAAGACACAGTAACTAAACCTTATGTCATTTTATCTTCTTCACTTTTTTTAACCATTGCTCTTGTCAATGTGTCAATAAAAGTTGGAATGTCTGACTCCTTCTAATCCTCAAATGCTTATAAAGTGACACATTTAATTTACACTTTTAAAATGCACATTTCATTCTTTTCTTCTATGAACATCAACATTTTTCTGCCCCATAGATGAATATTGAGTAGGAATAGTTGCCAGCTCTCCATTGGAGAATTGGGATCTGGCACCCCTTTCCATTTTCAAAACACGCTCAAGCAAGGCTTCTTGTTCTCATAGGGCTCATGTTAAAAAGCAAACTCAAAATGTCTTCAAACAACACGAGACACCCTGCTTTGTGTACTTAAAGAAGGTCAGTAGTCTTCCCCATGCCAAGAAAAGCATATGATTTAAATTTCAGAACATGATTTCATCTAAAGCTTGCAAAAATATTTTTATTTGACTGGAAAGTTAAAAAAGAAAGGAGGCCTGTTGTTGTTTGTATATGTTAACCCGATAAATTTAGTGACATTAACAACCACAAATTGTTTTATTCTTTATAATCTATAATGTAATTTTTAAAAGGTTGTTAGACTTTCAAAATAACATTTTAAAACTTTTTTGATAAAATGGTTTTTGGCACCAACCAAGTCAAGAGTATTTGAAACTCCATAGCAAATAGCAGTAGGAAGGGGAAAAAATTATAAGCATACATAAGAACAGCATGTTTAAAGCCTTGATTTTATTACTGTAAATTTATTTTGATTTGTCTCTGGAACCCAGCAGGAACAGAAGAGGGAGACTGCATGAAAGAGAACAAAAATAGCTACTTTAAGTGCATAAGTTTCTGTAGATATAAATTAAATTCTCTTCAGTCTCAAAGTTTAGAGAGTTTTCAAGTAAATCATTAGATTTCTCTCTTGTTACCAATGACATGTTTCCATCTATTAACTTCATTTTCATTCTTTCTACTCTAAGACATGCTGATTTGTACAAAGAGAAGAGACTGAACAAAACTGTAAACACTTGAAAGTTCTTCTCTAGTTCACTTTGTGTGAAACAAGACTCTATACGCAGACCAAAGGAGAGGCATGGTGCTACACTTTTGAAGTGGCCGGTATAATCAGTCTTCAGTCTAGCTGCTAGGAAATGTTTTTACAAACACAGAATAAGAGTTTAGCTTATTTACCAACCTAATACGTTAAGAAGTTTAAAATTTCAGTAAATCAGGACAGCATAGTGTTTAAGGTGCTGGACTCTCACATGGCTGACCACAGTTCAAGACCTGGACCCAGAGACTTGAAATTCAAACTCTGTGTGTGTGTGTGTGTGTGTGTGTGTGTGTGTGTGTGTTTGTGTGTCTAAAATCCCAGGGGATGAATGGAGAAGAAGGAATTGAGGCCTGACAATCCACACTGGGGAGTGATTTCTCCCATTCTGTCTCTCCCTATCTCTCTGGTAAGTCCACATGCCCTCTAGCAAAAATCTCTCAAAATAAAATAAAATTTCAGTAAATCTTTTATCAGTATTTTTATGTGCTAAATGCCTTACCTGTGTGTATGTTGGGATCCATGCTAACCAAATACTGTATCAAACTAGTATAAACTATTTTCTTGGAATTTATAGCTAATTGTTTTTACATAAGATGGACATAGCCCAGGTTGGAGAAGTTCAAACTTCTCGACTCTTTCTTTTTCATACTTTAATATGCCCCATTGCTATTTTCCTAGAACATTTAGACATGAAATAAAATGTTCATTTTCAAGTTCCCCACAAATATAGAATGCTTTTTCCAAATCATGTCAACTTCTTATCACTGCACTTTTGCGTGGGCACATGAAGAGCATCTGCCTTACAATAAATGAATAAATAAATAAATAAATAAATAAATAAGATGAAGGCAGTTGCTCTGCTAAGCAGAAGCAAGTTGTCCCTACCAAGACGACCAAATAGTTAATGAGAATATCTGAGTTAGACTCAATTACAACTAGCACTCCATGCTCTACTTTTCTTAATGCTTTGTTTTCTACCCACTGTATCTTATTGGGTTTTTGTTGTTGTTGTTCTACTAAACTTCAAAAGAATGAGAGAGACAATAGTGGTAGCTTTCTGTTTTCCCTAATACTTACCACCATGCTTTATTTACAAATGTTAAGATGATTTTCAGCAATATTACATAACAAATTCTGAAATCTACTTTATCTACTTTTATCTTCCAGTATAGAAAGTCAAATAATACTAAGGTTTTGTACTTGCGGTGGCTATTATGAAGAAATAAAAAGACAGAGGTTTCAAGTCCTAATGATGTGTTTTTTCATTATTTTTTTATTGAACCATCTTAAGTTCCGTTTGTCCATTATTGAATCAGTTTAGAAATCCCCTTCATACTCCTTGTAGTTCCCTTTTAAAAGTTCTGATCTCTGTCAATTATTAAATTCAGAATTTAGTAATCAGTTAACTAATACGTCTTTATCTCCTATGCTCAGACAAAAACAAATGTTGTTAGTATTTAAATATGTCTGTACTTAAATGTTATGCCCAGAGAGATTATCTTGGTCTAAAAAGTTATCTTTCTCTGACTGGATTTTTGCAGCTTACTTATGTCTGCAACTTATTTTCTCTCTGATTAAGCCCACACTATATACTCTGGCTACTCTAGTTTCCTTTAAATATTAGGTCATTGGGGACGTCATGATATATTTTTCTATCTTTTTCTCTGCAAAATATGTGTCATGACTTTCTCAATGACCCAGTAAAACTGTCCCATCATCTTTTCAAAAAGTCCTGTGGTATTTTTACTACTCAATGGTGCCAAGTTGCATGGCTTCCAAGGCTGCCTGTCATTGGGCAACTCTTACCTTAAATATTCAAGTCAATTTTTGATTTCCATAGCACAATTACTCTGCTTCAGTGAGGCTATTGTCTATACTGTGTTGCCCACATTATCTACTAACTTTTAAGTTCAAGGTCACATCTCCACAAATTCTATGTAAGAGACTACTGAGAGTAATCTCCTTCTCAAGTCTTCTTTAAGTACAAAACACCTTATAAACCCTTTATGACTCTTCATATTGGCACTTAATATCATAATTATGAGTTTTAAAATGTTATCTTACTTTCATCATATTTTCCTATTTAAATGCAAAGCTATTTCAAGGCATTAACCATTATTTACTATTTATTTCACATGCTTTACAGAACCTAGCATATCATAACACAATTACTAGATCCTTAGTGAGTATCTAATTGACAGAGAGCATCAATATTTACTTATTTAAGACAGGATGTCATTATATCTGATCCTCCTGCCTCATCCTCCCATTTGAGAATACAGGCACACAGAACAGGCTCTTTTAAAATTTTAAAAAAATTATGGAGAGACAGAGATACAGAGATGCATCTTCACCAGAGGTTTACACTGCAGTATTATCCCCAATCTTCCCACCTCCTCAGCCAAATACTAATTTTCCATATGGATTCCAGCATTGTATAGCATTACACTACTATTGTGTCAATGTGGTCCAGCCAGCCTGATACATTTCTTTATTTTCCTAGGTTTTTGTGACAGGGTGTATGTGCTCAATGGAGAGAGACAGAGAAGGAAAGTGAGAAATCATCCCCTAGCAGGGATGGCCATGCCACAATCCCTTCTCCTCCATTCTCTTCTTGGGATTTTGGGCACACACGAACACACCTGGCATGAGTTTCAAATCACGGGGTCCAGGACTTGAACTGAGGTAGGCCAAACAGGAGTCTAGCTCCTCAACCACCATGCCACTCACTGGCCCCAGTCCGGTTGTTTTTAGACAAAATTCCACTATGTTTTCCAGGCTAGCATCAATCTTGTGGTCCTTTTTTCTCAGTCTACTAGGTTTCTGGAACTATAGGTATATGCCATTGTGCCTGGCTTTTAGGATGGCCCAGGAACTGAACCCTGGTCTCCCCTATGGTCCAAGTCTGCAGAACATAGCATCTTAGCAGTACGGGCCACCTCACCTGGGGCCAAACATATTCATTTATAAAGAAAACTAAATTAGTTAAACTTCATTTCTTAATATTTAAATGCCACTGAATCATCCACTCAGTAAAATAAAAATTTTAAAAGAATGCTTTCAGTATATACCATCTTCCATCACTTAACTTACTAGAGTAAAAGTGTCTCCTTGTTGTATATAGCCTGTCCACTTATAAAACTTTATCAAAATAATTTATCCTATGTTAAAACAGACTGGTGATTTGTGATTCCGTATTCTGTGCAGATTTATAGTCATCATTGTTTGGCACAATAATAGTTGGTATTTCTATATCATATAGATAAATATACCTTTATTTTTTTCTTTTTATCATCACATATATAAGCTTCACATTATTAAATGCAGGACTTATAATAATAAGCATACATTTTTCAATTACATTCTTAATTACAGACTTTTTTGTGTGTGATGAAGGAAAGGACAGCTTTATTGCAAAACACAAAGCAAGGAGAGCGGGCAGCTCATGCTGAAAAGACCCATCTCCCCAAGATGTCCCCCACATGCGTTTTTAAGGGCAAAATTAGGGGCAGAGGTCCTAGGCGCATGATCAGTTCAGTGATTGGTTCAAGAGGATGTGATCATCTTGTGGGTATTCTTGATTGGTGAGGCCTTAGATAATCAAATTTCTCTTCAGGTGTCTGGAGCCATTCAGCCTGGAGTCTTTGAGCTCACAACCAGCAGTTTCCAGCCTATAAAACATCTTACATATTGAAATGACTTTTGAAGTAGAAAAACTTTTAAAATTTGTCTAACTCAAATGGCCTGCTGAATGTTTGAAATTCTTATATGATTTTTTTTTCATTTATTCAGTACATAGTCATTGAATACCTCCCATGTACTAGCCCCTCAAGCAGATAGTACTTGACTATATGGAATGAACTGCAACTCTCTGCTTTGTGAAGCTGCCCACTCTATTTTAGAATGCTCTGCTGGAGAGATTTCCCTTGTATTTCACTGAAACCTGTTCTCTGGAGTTTCCTTTATCTTATTTTAGTTATTAGAACAACATAAAACAATTTTAATTCTATTCTACAGGTCACCCCATCAAATATTTAAAATAGCTCTCATACTACCCAGGAGTAATTTTTCTCTTTTTCCTGTCGCACCATCTCAAGTCCTTCTGTAGTGTTTAAAATGATATAATTTCCAGTCCTCAACACCCTACTAAATATGTGCTAGTGCTGTTCTTATCAAGCTTATCAGCTCTAATGGCCATATAGTACAGCATTCTTTACTGAAATTAAATCATAGATGACATAACTTATCTACACAGATCACATAAAAACGTATAATTGTTAAAGTTTAAAAATAAATGATGAAATATATTTATAATGAAGTAAAATGTTTTGCAATGTGTAAGTCCAAGATAACTCAAAGGCAATCCAACTTCCAATTTTCAAAGTGTCCCACAGGGAGCAGCAGGCACCGCCACAATGCCTGACAATATATTCTTCTAGTGGGTCTAAAGCTCTTCAAATGTAATAGTCAGTTTTGAATGCAGCACATTACATATAATCTGACTTACTTACAAAGAGTAAAATTATCACTTGTTTCATTCTATTTATCGCATATCTATTGTTACAGCTTATGATCAGAAAACCTTTCTTATTCACTCTTTGGACTTACTGTTAAGCAAAATCCCAAAGTTCTTTAACATGGGTTTCTAAGTGTGAAGCCGTGGCACTTCCACTTTATACTTAAATATGCAAATATAGCACACATTCCCAATAATGTAACCATGCTAAATTTAGAACAGTCCCTGATATATTAATACTTTTGAATTCTAATTCTGGTATGTATTATATTCATTCTGCTTTCCAGTTTAATTTCATCTATAAATTTGTTAAAATGTTTTTTGTGTCCTTATTGGGAAGAAGAAAAGATAGAGAGAGAACCACTTAGTACATCACTGAGCATTAAACTGAGAATGTAGTGAATAGTCGAGACAATACGGCTGTTTAAGAATGTTCACTCTAGAGTCACACTGTTGGATCCAAATCAAACCTTTGCTACTTTATTTGCTATGCAAATTTATAAAGTTCTGGGTCTCAGTTTCTGCATCACCCAAATGGAGTTGAATGCAATATTTACATAGATCTGTTCTAAAGAACTATGATAATGTACTACAGATCTAGTGCTTGGTAAATGTTCAGTAAATGTTTTAATGTCTCAAGCACACAAGCCAGGTGATTGTTGCTCTGTATTGAGTCATCACCTAGCCATTGTCCTGTTGAAATTAACTCTGTTCAAATCTAGGAAACTTTCTTTACTCCCTGATGTATAAACTTATTGCTATAAAACAAATTACCCCAAAACATCAAGGTTTTTTTTAAAAAAAATTTTTTTTAAAGTTTTTTTTGGATCAGAAAAATATGGGTGCAAGTTATTTGGTGTCACTAGCTCAAGATTTTCCATCATGCTGCAATCAAGGTGTCAGCCAGGATTGTGGTTTTATCCCATAGTTTGTCTAGAGATGGGAATGGGAGAATCAGCTTCCAAGCTCACTCATGTGGCTGTAAGATGGGCCTCGGGTTCTTGCTGGGTGTTGGCTGATATCAATTTCTTACTGTGTGTCTCTCCTTAAAGGAACTCACAACACAGCAGGTGGTTGCTCTCAGTGTGAGTCTGTGAGAGAACAGGAGAGAAAGAAAATAATATGAATGTGATAGTCTTTTGTAACCTACTCACAGAAATAACACCCCATTACCTCTGCTGTAATGTATGAGTTAAAATGAAGTCACAAGGCAAGTCTATACCAAAGGGGAGGGAATTACATAAGGGCCTGGATACCAGGAGGCAAAGATCATTGGGACTATCTATAACGCTGCTACCACACCTAGAAAAATGCTGGCAGAGCAAGATGGGAAGGCTGGAGATCATCCCTGTGTTGAGGCCTTCATCTCACCAATTCAAATTTGTAGAAGCACTCCAAATCATTCAGTAGTCAGGCACTGGGACTAGAATATGTTGGCTTACCTGGTCGCATCCTCATGCCCCACTCATCTCTTCTCTAGGTATTGATAAAGGTCCAACAAAGAATATTTTAGTGGACATGGTGTGATGGGGGAAAGAGCATTGGCTTCGGTTGGAATCTCAGATCTGCCATTTATTAGGTATTACACTTTCCTAAACTCCAGTGTCTTAATCTGTGAAATCAAAAGGATGTCCTCCATCATGTAGTTATGTTACATGGAATACAGGCAATAATATGTAAAACCAATAGTGCAGCATAAGATATCAAAAAATTGTGATAATTTAATTAAATGCACTAAAAGTACATGCATAATAAATGTGCCCATATGTAACTCTATGTACATAATATATGATGTCATATATAAATATATTTCAGGAACTGTATAATTACATATATACCTAAAGGTCTGGCAAAGTTCTTTACACACAGAACTTATCTAATAATTATGAGGTAAATGAAATTGGCCTGCTCTCTTAGTCTTTCCATTTTGTCTTTGTCATTAGAGAATGTCAATTTAAAATGGCAAAGGCTTTAAGTCTCATTAATCTTTGTATCTCTCACAATCAAATGCCTTCATAGTGCATCACAGGCATTGAATAAATCTTTGTTGAATAAATATTATCATTAATAATTCACATCATAACCTATCTAATTGCCCTAGTATCTTACCCACTGTTCTACATTTTGTTCACAAGGATACCAGTTAGCAATTCAAATGCATGTTCCATAGTCATTCTTTTTAAAGAACATATTGTGAAACAATTATTTCTTATTTAAGTTGCATTCCAGAAAGTAGTATGATAAGGTCACTCTGAATCAAATGTAGATACAGGCAAACGCAATGCCCTGTATCCCTTCCGTATTCCTTTAAAAATATATAACTATGTTTTCCCTTCTATTTCTCTCTTCTTCAGGTCCTTGTTCTGTATATAACCCTTCCTATCTATAATGCCATTAATCTTGATGATAACAAACCAATAACACTTCAATGTATATTTATGTATTTACATTTCAAGAGTTCTATTGGGAGAAGAACCCCTAGAATGATCTCAAAGGATGGTATGTATGATATTGCAGCAACTAAAGGGGTAAAAACTCTCAGAAAAATATTGAGGTTTTATTCTCTATCCCTTATATCTCAACATTCTCTATTCTAGATTAGTCTGATAGTTAGAACTTTAGATATTCTAACTAATGATAATTACTTTTTAGAGTCCACAGAAAATATATTCATATATTTTAAGTGCCTTTTTGTCATAATGAATTGAAGTAGCCCTTTAAATGTAAAATTCAAAAATTGAAAATCAGGATAAATAAAATAGAAAAGTCTATATAGCTGCTTGATTAAGTCTTTGTGTTTTCTGGTAGCCAAGTAGAAAACGGTAAATAATTTTTACCGTAAAAATTTTACCAAACCCATATTAGGTACCAGAAACTTTTTAGGCACTTTGATATTCTAACTAGCTTCAGTACAACCACAAAAAGTAAGTGTTATAATCCTCAATTTACAGATTAAATTACTGAGGGTAGAAAAACCATCTTGCCCAATATCACAAAACTGAAATGCTTAGTGAAACCACAATTCCAATCAAGGACTCTCTAACTTCATAGTTACCAGTCTTACATATTTTCATGGTCAGAAAGGAGGAAATACAATAATTCTACAGAGATAAAGGCTTTTGGCTTTATATTAGAAATGTAGTTTCCTGTGTGACATTGTATAAACGGGACATTGAACAATATGATGAACAGTGCCCTTCATAACAGATTTACAATAAATTCAGAGGGGATAGTCATATACCTGTTTGGCTATTTTTAATGACCTTTGATAAATGCTTAAAGCATAAAATTAAAGTGCAAGTAAGTGAAACTGATTCAGCAAATACTAAAATAATATGCTACTATGGTACAGTCTTCTGGTGGCCTGAGGTGATTCAAAAATAAAAGTGTGAGTATGTGAATAAGATTTCAGAAACTATTATATTTTGTTAGCAAGGGTTTTGATAGAAACTGAAGTTATTTTTCCATTCATTACAGCAAGGGTGTATGAACTTTTTAAATGCCAGGCATTCTGATAGGTCTGAAGATCCAATTTTTTTTAAATGTTTCTACTTCAAATGGACTTATAGTTGGTTTAAAATAAGACAAACCAATGACAACAACAAAGAAAATTCATTGCTATAGTGGGAATATCTACATATTGTACAAAAGAAGATTTCTTTAAATCTGTCTGTCAGAGTTAACTTATCATAATTGAGGTAGTGATTGAGGCAAGACTTGAATGATAAATACAACTTTTCTAGACAAAGAGATGGTGGGCAATCTGGGGAAAGGCATGTCCAGATGTAGGCATATTGATTACATTTTCTGATAAGCTCTGAAGGATTGGTATTCTATATTGCTCATTATGAGCCAGTCCATAGGTCTGAGAAATTCAGATACTAATAAAAGCTATCATTTACTAAACATCTTCTTGTATACAATTATAAAAGACAGCCAGTGGCAAGGTAGTTAAGGCAGCTGTATCCCACAGGGTCAACTGTGCAGTTCAAGTCCCTGACTCTCAACTTGAAAAACATGTCAGGCCTGTGTGTGTGCCAAAAGAATCCTAGAAGGATAAATAAAGGAGAAGGGGTTGTGGTGTGGCCATCATTTATTGGGGGGGGGGGAGTTTCTCTCTCTCTCTCTCTCTCTCTCTGTATCTCTCTCCAGAAACTGCATGCATACATTAGTATTTTTTTAATCTAAAAAAAGCATAATTTTTCAATGTATAAAGTGAGTCAAAAGGAGGTCAAGTAAGTTGCCTAAGGACACAGTTTTTTTTTTTAAGAGCCCACTTTATCAATAACTATGCTATAATAATGTGGCAAGATTCCATTTTATTAGAGAAGCTTGACCATTACAATATCTGCAGGCAAAAGTAGACATTATTTAAGAAGCAAATTCAAAAGCCTTCAGCCAAGCCCCCTGTGATTTTGGATACCAGCCTTCTATTCTCACCTCTTAGATCAATCCTGTAACACATAGTGACATGATAAGTCTAGATATTATAGGAGTCATATATCTGAATACCCTGAGGCTCTAGAGGAGGTCTCTTCCATACTAATATCATAAAAAGGGGAAAGAAAACCCTCTGTGTAAATCTGAACCCAAAATTCCCACTGTGGATACCACACTGCCAAAGTAGAAGAGGGAAACCGGCATGTAGCTAATTCAGATTTAAAAAAGAAGCACAGGTGCACACAGTTACAGACATTTATTACAAAGAAGTAGCAAGAATTGAGTACACCTCCAGATGACTAGAAATCAAAGCAAAGCCTCAAGAAATACAAGAAAACCAGAAAAATACTCCCCTCTTCCAAGGGAACACAAGAACTCATCTCTTACTGTGGACAAAAACAAAGGAATTACAAAAACATTAGAAAAAGAATTCAGAATATTTAACAGTAATAAAATCAATGAGATGCAACAGAAAACAGATAATCAACTCCAGATGATAAAATCACTTCATCACTTGAAGGATGAACTTCATAAAAAAATAGACACCATAAAAAATTAAACAGAACTTCTAGAGCTAAAGACTAATACAAGAACTCAAAACCTCTTTCAAAAGTATAAATGGAACATTAGATCATGCAGAAAATAGGATCTCTGATCTAGAATACAAAGCCTCTTTTTTAGACAAAACCACCAAAAAAAAATGAAAACTATAACCTCCAAAAAAATTAGGACAACCTACAGGAAATACTAGATACCATTGAACACCCTAATATCCAAAGAATTGGTATTACAGAAAGTGAAGAATCTGATAAGGGCTTAGAAAGTATGTTCCATAAAATATTTGCAGAAAACTTTCAAAATCTAGAGAATCATTCTAGACACAAGAAATACAAAGGATGCCAGATAGAATCAATGTAGGAAGATACTGCCCCTGGTACATCATAGCCACATTTGTAAAAATCAAAGTCAAATACAAGATTCTAAAAAAGGCAAAAGAGAAATTAGGCTCTTAGGCTAATTTCAGACCTTTCAACTGAAACAATGCAAGCAAGAATGGAATAGGCAGACATATTCAAAACACTAAAGGAAAAACAATTTCACCCAAGAATACAACACCCAGGAAACTTATCCTTCAAATGGGAAGAACAAATAAAATCATTCCCAGATAAACAAAACCTGAAAAAATTTATCAACACTGTTTTAGTTCATCAGAAAGTACTAAAAGGAATATTATATCAAGAAAACTAAAGTGAGACAAACAGAAATAAAAGAAGAAAGATCAAGAAAATGGCTTACAAAATGACAGTAAATAGTCTTCAAATATCCATAATAATGGTGAATATTAATAGATTAAATTATCCAGCTAAAAATACAGACTGGCTGAATGGATTAAACAACAACAACAAACAGGAACCCTCTGTATGCTATTTGTAAGAAACAGATCTCAGTGATAAAGATATACATAGACTAAAAGTAAAGGACTGGAAAAATTTATTCCATGCAAATGGACATCAAGAAAAGGCTGGAGTTGCAATAGTGATATCAGACAAAATTACTGATATCATACAAAATAGATTTTAAGACAAAAACTGTAAGAAGAGACACAGATGAACACAATATAGTAATAAAAAATGCTAATTCACCAAAAAGATATAACACATATAAATATCTATACACACAACATGGGTGCACCAATATACATAAAAAAAAACTTCTAGATATAAAGGGAGAGAAAGACTGTAACACAGTAATCATTGGAGATCTGAACTCCCCACCCACATTGTCTCCCCTGGAAAGATAATTTGGACAAAAAATAAATGAAGAGATACGGTATCTAAATGATGACATATACAAAATGGACTTGACAGACATCTATGGAACTACATCTATGATCCAACAATGACAAAATACAAATTTTTTTTCTCACCCCCCACATGGAACATTTTTGAAAAATAGACCACACGATAGGGCACAAAACCAATCCTTTACAAATTGAAAGGTATAGAATCTATATCTAGCAAATCTTCTCCAACCACACTGGAATTAAAATTAATTGCAGGAAGAACCCTTGAAAACACAAACACATGGAAACTAAACAACCTAGACTTCACAACCACTGAAGAAAGTAAGACTGAAACCCAAAGATTCATTCAAACCAATGATAATCAGTACATATTCTTTCCTAACATATGGGATACAGCAAAAGCAGTCATAAGAGGGAAGTTCATAGCAATTAGTGCTCACAAGAAAAATTTGGAAAGGTGACCAATAGACAACCTAACAATGTACCTCAGGTAACTGAAAAAACAACAACCTCTCTTCTTCCCCCAAAAAAATTCCAGGAGAAAATAAATAATACATATTTGAGCAGAAATAAATATAATAGAGAATAAACAAAAATAAATGAAACCAAAAGCTGGCCAAAAAAAGAAAAGAAAAGCTCCCCAAAAAACTTCTTAGAAAATATAAGTAAAATCAACACATCATTATTTTGACTAATCAAGAACAAAGAATCAGATCAATCAAATCAGCAAAGAAAGAGGCAATATTACCACAGACATAACAGAAATACAAAAGTTCAAGAGAGAATACTATACGCCAACCATCAAGAAAATCTAGATGTGATGGACAAATTTCTGAATGCATATAATCTACCAAGGATGAATCAGGAAGACATAGAAAGTCTGAATAGACCCATACCAAGTAATGAGATGAATCAGGAATCAATAGTCTTCCAACAAAGTAAAGGGCCAGGTCCTGATGACTTCACTTCTCAATTCTAAAAATCTTTTAAAGAAGAGCTAACCCCCATTCCACTCAAACTTTCTAAAAATCCAAAAGGAAGAAACCATCCCAAACTGATTCAATGAAGACACTATCACCTTGAACCCCCAAAGAGACAAGGATATAACAAAAAAAGAATATAGACCAATATCTCTAATGAATACAGATGCAAAAATTCACAACAGGATACTACCAAATTATATCTAACAACACATTAAAAAGATTATACACCATTTTAGGGATGCAGAGTGGTTCAACATACACGAAACAATAAATATAATACATCACATTTACAGAAGGAAAGATAAAAATCACTTGATCATATCTATTGATGCAGAAAAGTGATAAAATTCAACATTCCTTCATGATTAAGACTAACAGCAAAATTGACATAGAAGGGACATTTTTTCAACACAATAAAAGCCATCTATGACAAGCCCATAGCTAACATCACACTGGATGGGGAAAAGTTGAAAGCTTTCAACTGGTACAAGAGTGCCCACTTTCTCCACTCCTTTTCAACATAGTACTGAAAATCCTAGCCAATGCAATCAGACAGGAGAATAAAATAAAAGGCATTCAAATAGGAAAAGAAGTGAAATTATTGCTATTTGCAGATGATATAATTATATTCATATAAAATCGAGAAGAATCCACCAAAAAAACTGCTAGAAGTGATAACTTAATACAGTAAAGTGTTAAGATACAAAATCACACACACATATACACACAAAGAAACACATTCAGAACAATTCTAGTGTTACTTGGACAAGTGGTCTCAGTCCCCTGAGTTATTTTTTTTGTTTGTTTTTTGAGGGTTTTTTTTTTTTTTTTTTTTTTAGAGAGAGGTTTTTACTATAGGGCACATGAGCTTGCCAGAGAGATACAGAGAGAGACAGAAAGCAAGAAATCATTGGGACCAGCAGTTGGCATAATGGCTCTGTCGCTGGACTCCCATGTAGTCGATCGCAGTTCGAATCTTGGACTCAGTGCCTTAAACTCATGGTGGGCATGTGTGTATGCATGCCCAAGATCCTGAGAGGAGAATGGAAGAGAAGGGATTGTAGTGTGGCCATCCCTCCTGGGGAGTGATTTCTCACTTTCTATCTCTCTGTCTTTCTGGTGAGCATACTCGCCCTATAGCATAAAAAATTCTCCCCCCCCCAAAAAAAAATAAAATAACAAGAAAATATCCTCCAGGAGAGATGACCACGCCACAATTCCTTCTCCTCCATTCTCCTCTTGGTATTTGGGCACACATGCATATTCATTCAGTATGAGTTTTAAGTCACTAGGTCTGGGAATCAACTATGAGCCCATGATCAACTATGTGGGAGTCCAGCGACATAACCATTACATGATCTGCTGATCCCCCTGAATTCTAACAGAACATGTAGATTAATTTGGCCCAGAAAATGGATCTAAACAATAGTTACTAGGCACTTTTCAAGAAGCTAGAAAATTCATGAGAAGTCTAATACATAGCAGCAGTTTACCACTTGAAACAATGACCTTAAGGAGGATTACTGCAATCTCCTCTGATTGGTACATAATATTAAAATGCCCATTTAGGTAAGCATTAACTATTGAGGTATACTTTATACTTATGACACACTATCATAGCTGATACTTGTTTGGGGAGTTATAATGATAGACCAAATCTACATAGAGCTGAATGCCACTGGGGAACAGATGTCTCCACAAGTGAAAGAGAATACAGCAGTGGTTGACAGTAGAGCATTGTGTTTCCAATATAACTGTGTATTTTCTAGGGCTTTCTATAACATCAGTCAATACAGAGTTTTTCAGGAGTAGATGGTTAACCTTTTGGAAATGAAGTAGATTACATTTTAAATATTGCCAGAAAGAATCACAACTGAAGCCACTAAAGAGTAAAGAGAGTCCCAGACCCTACACAGAGGCCAGAGATCAACTTGGGAACTCTACTGTCTCCCAGCTGTTGTTCAGGATGCCCAGATCTTCCTGCTATCACCTCCCCCAACCACCATTAGCCTCTGATCCTGTAGAGAGTGGCAGCCAGTGAGAACAACTGAGGCAGGAGAATGCTTTAAACGTCTAGCTGCCTTTTGCTTACTCAGGAATGCTTTCAGACTTCACAGTTTTCTGAAGCATGTGACATGTCATGTAACCCATACTTCCCTTCCCTGTTGAAACCCTGCAGCCCAACAGCAAGTACACCAGTTCTCAATAATCTGGACAGTCATTGGAATACTCAGTTCTGGTGACAATGGTGCAAGTTGCAGGGTGAGTGTCAGGGAGACAGAGTTGCAGAGAAACTGCTTATCACCTCCTACTGCAACAACTTTGAACTCTCATAATTAACTCCAAGTAATTAGGGAGAAATGTATAATCCATCAGATGATCAGAAACCAGTGCAAAGGCACAAGAAATATGTGACACCAAGAACATATATCTCCCCCAAGGGAAAAGTACAATTCCTTATTATCCATAGACACTACAATAGAACTTGTGGAAATGTCAGATAAACAATTCAGATTATTCATGACAAAATTAAATAAGATGCAAGAAAAAAGAGACAACAAACTCTGTGAGATGCAAAAGAAAAGACGCAATGAACTCCAGGAAGTCATTATGTGATTTGAAAGAAAAAATAGACACCATAAAAAAGAATAAAATGGAACACTTAAAGATGAAAGTTGTAATACAGGAAATGAAAACCTCCCTCAAAAGTATTAAAAGCAGATTAGATACTGTAGAAGATATAATCTCAGATGCAGAATACAAAACCTCTGAACCAGAAAAAAGTCACCAAATTAACTTTACAAGCTAAGTGATATATAGTGATTGAATGTATAAAAGAAATTGAAATAAAATATATTAAAAATTTTTAAAAGAACGACCAGCAGTTAGCATAATGGCTATGTCATTGGACTCCCATGTAGTCGACCGCAGTTCGCGTCCCGGACCCGGTGGCTTAAACTCATGCCAGGCACATGTGCGTGTGTGCCCAAGATCCTGAGAGGAAAATGGAGGAGAAGGGATTGTGGCATGGCCATCCCCCCTGGGGAGTGATTTCTCACTTTCTGTCTCTCTGTCTCTCTCTGTCTTTCTGGCAAGTGCACGCGCCCTATAGCAAAAACCTCTCCAAAAAAAAATTAATAAATAAAAAAATAAAATTGAAAAATGAAAAAATCACCCTAAAGCTTTAGACAATAACAAAAAAGAGAGAAATATATGCAAAATACTGGATACTGGCACCAGCAGTTAGCGTAATGGCTATGTTGCTGGACTCCCATATGGTCGACTGCGGTTCGTGTACCAGACCCGGTGGCTTAAAACTCATGCTGGGCATGTGTGCGTGCGTGCCCAAGATCCCGAGAGAAGAATGGAGGAGAAGGGATTGCGGCGTGGCCATCCCCTCTGGGGAGTGATTTCTCAATTTCTGTCTCCATGTCTCTCTCTGCCTGTCTGGTGAGCACACACGCCCTATACCAGGAACCTCTAAAAAAAAAAAAAAAAAACTGGATACCATTAAATGACCAAACAGCTGAATATTTGTTATCCCTGAATATGAAGAAACTAATAAGGGCATTGATAATATATTCCATGAAATCCTGGAACAAAACTTTTCAAGCCTAGAGAAGAATTCAAACATCCAGACCCAACAAATACAAAAGACCCTAAATAGAATCAACCCAAGAAGATCCTCTCCACAGTACATCATAATTACATTGGTGAAAACCATGGATAAAGACAAGATACTAAAATGGGCAAGAGAGAAATGTCCAGTTACTTACAAAGGTCATCCCATCAGGATAACATTGGACTTCTCACCAGAAACAGTGCAAACAAGAAAAGAATGGGAAGACATATTCAAAGTGTTAATAGAAAAATAATTTCAACCAAGATTACTATACCCAACAAGATTATCCTTGAAATGGGAAGAAAAGATAAAAAAAAAATTCTTGAATAAACAAAATATGAAGTAATTCACCAACACCAGACTAGCTCTTCAAGAAGTTCTGAAGAGAGTATACCAAGAAAACTAAAAGAGACAGACAGAAATAAAAGAATAAAAATCAACCAAGAAAATGACCAATTTAATGGTAGGGACAAGTACAGAAATACAGATATTAATATTAAATGTCAATGGTTTAAATTCTCCAATCAAGTGATGTAGATTGGCTGATTGAAAAAAAAATAAATAGAAACCATCTATCTGTTGCCTACAAGAAACAAACCTCATGAATAAAGACATACATAGACTAAAAGTTAAGGGCTGGAAAAAATGAATTCTATGCAAGCAGAAGCCTAAAAGGGGCTGGAGTCATGACAAAGATTTCAGACAAATAGGCTATAAGACAAAAACTATAAGAAGAGACAAAGTAGGGCATTATATAGTAGTAAAATTGTTACTTCATCGAGAAATTGTAATGCTTATAAATATCTATGCACCCAACTCAGGATCACCCAAATACATAAAGAAAAGAATGCTAGATCTAAAAGGAGAGATAGACTGTAACACACTAATTGTTGGAGATTTCAACACCTCATTATCTCCTTTAGACAGATCAGTGAGACAAAAAGTAAGCAAAGAGATTCAGGACCTAAATGATATCATAAATCATATGGAAATGACAGACATCTATAGAACTTTCCACTCTAAAACCACAAAATATACATTTTTCTCACCCCCGCGTGAAACTTTTAAGAAAACTGGCCACATGACAGGGTACAAAACAGACTTCTACAGATTCAAAGACATAAAAACTATATCCAGCATCTTCTCCAACCAGGATGGAATTAAACTTGATATTAATTTTAGAAAACAGGGACCAGCAGTTAGCTTAATGGCTATGTCACTGGCCTCCCATGTAGTCAACTGCAGCTCGAGTCCCAGATCTGGTGGCTTAAACTCACGCTGGACACGTGTGCGTGAATGCCCAAGATCCTGACAGGAGAATGGAGGAGAAGGGATTGCAGCATGGCCAACCCCCCTAGGGGGTGATTTCTCACTTCCTGTCTCTCTGTCTCTCTCTGTCTTTCTGGTGAGCACACGTACCCTATAGCAAAAAAAAAAATAAAAATAAAAAAAATAAATAAACTATCAAAAAAATTTTAGAAAACAAACTCAAAAATATATAAATACATGGATACTAAACAACCTACTCCTGAGTGACTTCACAACTAATGAAGAAATTAAGACTGAAATTGACAGACTCATGGAAACCAATGATAATGAGTACACTAGTTTCCATAATCTATGGGAGACTGCAAAAGCAGTCATAAGATGAAAGTTCATACCAATTAGTGAACATTAAAGAGAAAAAGATGGAAAGGTAGCAAGTGAACTACCTAACATCATCCCTCAGGGAATTGGAAAAAACAACAACAAAA
Organism: Tupaia tana; assembly: GCA_026018925.1. Taxonomy (NCBI): domain Eukaryota; kingdom Metazoa; phylum Chordata; class Mammalia; order Scandentia; family Tupaiidae; genus Tupaia; species Tupaia tana. The sequence goes on from JAKSZU010000009.1 coordinate 27,321,676, forward strand.
AATAAATACAACAAAAAAAATGCCAGGAGAAAAGAAGTAAGAAAGATTCAAACAGAAATAAATGAAATAGAATATAAATGAACTATACAGAAAATAAATGAAACCAAAAGCTGGTTCTTTGAAAAGATAAAAAATATTGACACACCATTACCTAGACTAATTAAGAAGAAGAGAGAAAGGAACCAGATAAATCAAATTTGCAATGAAACAAGCAATGTTACAACAGGCATAATAGAAATACAAAACATCATTAGAGGATACTATGAATGAATGTATGTCAAAAAACAAGAGATCCTGGATGAGCTAGACAATTAGTGAACACATATAATCTACCAAGATTGAATAAGGAGGACATAGAAAGCCTGAATAGACCCCATAGCAAGAAATGAGATTGAATCAGTAATAAATAACCCCCCAAAGTAAAAAAAAAAAAAAAAAAAAAAAAAAAAAAAAAGACAAAACCCAGGTCCTGTTGTCTTCACTGCTGAATTCTACAAAACATTTAAAAAAGAGTTAACCCCCATTCTATTCAAATAATTTCTAAAGATACAAAAGGGTGAAATCTTCCCAAATCCATTTTATGAAGCCTCCATCACCCTCATTCCCCCAAAACAGACAAGGACATAACAAAACAGGGAAACTATGGACCAATATCTCTCATGAAAATAGATGCAAAAATTCTCAACAAGATACTAGCAAATCATATCCAACAACATGTAAAGAAGACTATACATCACTGTCAGGTAGGCTTTATTCCAGAGATGCAAAGGTGTTTCGCCATACACAAAATCATAAAAATAACATACTATATTAACAGAAAGAAAGATAAATGATATGATTACATCAATCGATGCAGAAAAAATATTCAATAAAATACAACATCTTTCATGATTAAAACTCTCATCAAAATTGGTATAGAAGGGTCATTTCTCAACACAGTAAAAACCATATATGAAAAACCCATAACTAACATACTGAATGGGGAAAAGCTGAAAGCCTTTTACACTAAAAACTTGTACAAGAAGAGGTGCCCACTTTATCCACTCCTTTTCATTACAGTGCTTGAAGTCCTAGACAATGCAATCAGTAAAGAGGATAAAATAAAACACATTCAAACAGGGAAAGAAAAGGTGAAATTATCTCTGTTTGCAGACCGGAATACACAGGGAACTCAAGTGGCTTACCAGAAAAAAAAAATCTACCCAATTAAAAGATGGGGAGGAACCAGCAGTTAGCGTAATGGCTACGTTGCTGGACTCCCACATAGTCGACCGTGATTTGAGTCCTGGACCCGGTGGCTTAAAACTCATGCCGGGCGCATGTGCGTGCGTGCCCAAGATCCCAAGAGGAGAATGGAGAAGGGATTGCGGCATGGCCATCCCCCCTGGGGGGTGATTTCTCGCTTTCTGTCTCTCCATCTCTCTCTGCCTGTCTGGCGAGTGCACGTGCCCTATAGCAAAAACCTCTATAAATAAATAAATAAATAATAAATAAATAAAAGATGGGGAAAAGAGCTGAACAAAGAACTCTCTAAGGAAGACATATGAACAGCTGTTCAACATTCCTCATCATAGGGGAGATACTGATAAAAAACATAATCGGATGCCACCTAACCCAAGTCAAAATGGCTAAGATTTAAAAAAAAAAAAATTATAAGTACAGGTGAGGCTGTGTTGAAAGGTAAACTCTCTTACACTGTCATTGGAAATTTAAATTGGTCCAACCACTGTGGAGAACAATACGGAGGTTCCTCAAAGATCTAGAAATAGAACTACAATATAATCCAGCAATTCACTCCTGGGTATCTCCCCAAAGAATAGGAGAATGCTCAGTCAGAAAAGTGCTTGCACATCCATGTTTATTGTGGCATTATTCACGATTACTAATACATGGAACCAACCCAAATGTCCACGAACAGATGAAGGGATTGAAAAAGTGTGGCACATATACTCTATGGAATACTACTCAGCCATAAAAAACCAGGACCCTGGCATTTGATAGAAATTAGATGAATATGGTAGATATGCTGCTGAATGAATTAAGCCAGACTATGAAAGAAACATTGTATGGCTTTGCTTGATGTATACCCAGTGTCCACACTCTATGGCAGAAACTGAAAGATTAATGTATATAGAAGGATGGAAAATGGTTATGGATACTGCAGACAGTGTGGGAAGAGAGTGGGGGAAGGGGAAGAGTGTGAAGAAAGGAATCAAGGAGAAACATAGAGAGACAAGACATTTATGGGATACAGAAAGGGATGTTTATCTGTTGATGATAACATGTATAGTATCTTCAACTGGACTGGTTTGAAGTGTACTCATGTTGAGTAAATTAGCTTTACAAGTTAAGTGATATATAGTGAATGAATGTATATAATAAATTAAAATCTTAAAAAAGTAAAAGAATGTCTGAAGTGTCAAATAGCAAAAGATCTTCCTGTCAACCTGCATTAAATTAAAAGGTGGCTAATCAAATAGTGTGAAGAGTTCTGATGAACCAGTGAAACAAAGACCCAAGGTCTCCAAAATTTCATTGAACAATTACTCAGTAAATATCAATTGAGTCCTTCTATGACATGTTAGATACTAGAGATAAAATAGTAAGCACAACGGATACCATTTGTGCTCTCATAAAGAATTTGTTCAAACTTTTATTTGATATAGACATTAAACGAAGAGTCAGAGAACAAAAACATTCAACTTCACTCATAATACATTTCATGAAGAAACAGGAGTATCTTCATGTGTAATAGAAGAACAGAGATCTGACCTATTTTGAGGGATCAAGTGGGTTTCTCTAAACAAATGACATTTTACCTAAAACCTGAAGAAAAAGAAGTTAAGCTAAGATATCCATGGGGTTGTTAAAAGTAGACAGACCCACAGGGAGAAAGCATTTCAGGCAGAGAGAACAGCATGCATAAAAAACCTGAGTCATGACATTCTTTCATAATAAGGAAATTAAAAAGCATCAGTGTGGTTGGAGCAGAAAAATTATAAGAAGGCAGAAATGTGTCTGGAGAACATAGGTCATATCATACTGGGTCTTGTAGGCTGTATTAAGGATTTTGATCTTTATCCTAAGACCATAAGGAAACATCGTCTTGGTCAACAAGTGCAGTGACGTGGAAAAATTTTTATTTTGGAAACATCACTGTGGCTGCAGTGTGAAGAAGTTGACTGGAGGAAGGCAAGGATGATTGCACAAAAGTAATTTAGGAGACTATTATTATTGTCCAGTCAATACCAAATTGTGGTTTGGAGAAGAGTGGTAATAGTAAATGTATTGAGAACTGAATAAATTTGATAAATGTTAAAAATGGAATATTGGACCTGAAGATTAGGGAGACATGTACATCAAGAATAGACAATAAAAATTCAGGCATATGGGGATTGAACTAAAGATGTTTGGCTTATACATGCTGAATTTGAAGGTTTCTTTCAATATTCAAGATATCTAGTGAGAAGTAGGACACTGAGGTTTGGAATAGAGATATAGAATTAGGAGGCATTGGCATATATGGTACCTTTGAAGCTAAGGCTAAATTGGTAGGGGAGATAACTGGATATCTAGACCCAGATAAAGCATTACAGAGCATGGATAGAATGGTTTCTCAGTTAACTTCATAGGTATACTCTCACTTAAGTCTTCCTTTATGTACCTACTTGGTATCAGAGCATGGTCTATATCCATTTTGCAATCACCTCTATAAAATTTAACCACTACCAACAAGAGAGTCAATACTCTAAATCTAAGAGAAGATTGAGTCTTCATTCAGGGAACATACTTAAATTGACAGCTATTAGCAGTTGAAACCCAAATACACCTGTTTCATACATAAAGCAAACCCTTCCAAACTGCCTCTTGATGAGCTACCAGCATGAAGTTATTCTTACAATACATTCTTCTCTCACATAAATATTCATCTGTAGGTTAGCAACAGAATAGAGCTTGATGAGCTGTGATTATACAAGTAGATAACTACAAATTATTTATCTCTGTTGTGTACTAGTTTTTAGTAACGGTGAATGATTTTTTGTTTGTTTGTTTGAGACATTTTTACTATAGGGCACATGAGCTTGTTAGAGAGACAGAGAGACAGCAAGTGAGAAATCACCCCCCAGAAAGTTGACCACACTGCAATCCCTTCTCCTCCATTCTTCTCTCAGGATCTTGTGCACACAAGCACACACACCCCGTGTGAGTTTCAAGTCACTGGGTCTGGGACTGGAACCATGGTCAGCCATTTGAGAGTCCAGTGCCTTAACCACTATGCAATTTGCTGGTCCCCAAGTAAGTATGTTTTGCATTACAGTGGATACTCCAAAATCCATATTAGCATGGCTATAAGTTGTCTCTGTAAAGTTAAACAAGGGAAAGAGGAAAAGTAGTTAGGGTTTAAGACAATTTTTTGTTTATCATCTGCCAGATACTGTTCTTACTGCTATATGTTATTAATATGTTTAATCATCAAAATAAGCCCATGGCATAAATACAATTATCCCCATTTTATAGATAAGGAAATAAAGGTAAAGGGAATATAAACAGCTGGCCCAGTTCCAAAACAAGCAAGCCATAGAACCAGAATTTAAACCATGTAATCTGGCTCCCAGAGCCCACTCTCTTAACCACTACATGGTATTTCCCATCATAAAACACATAACCAGCACCTCTCATAAAACAAAGCCCAAGCTTGGGTTTTGACACATTCCTTTCATTTAGAGAAGAAGGAAAAGTAGAGGTCAAAGAAGAGGTCATAGAGTCAAAATGGCCTCCTTCTCTATAATTCTGTTTCTTGTAAATGTAGTAATGTGATAAATCTTTTCTTTTGTACTCCATCTGACAGCAAATGCCTTTGGTAGTGTTTTCTAGGGAAAAGCATAGCCTGCTGAGTCATCTACACTATGTTCTGCATCATGAGATTTGGGGGAAGTCTCCCATCTGATCACAAACCAGGTTCACAGCTGCTTATCTTAAGAGGCTTGACAAGGTCACAGCTTGAAATGATATTACTGTATTATAATTAAAGATTAAGTGAAAATGTATTCAATTTAATAATTCAAGAATAGTTTGCCTTCTGTCTGTTATAAATAACAGGGTATCATTACCATACATTATTTTAAAACAAGCTTAATTAATCACATTTTATTTTTTAGTGTCTTTTTATTTATACCCCTTGAAAAGATATTGCAAGGGTTATACATACCATGTACAGAAGATCTAACAAAGCATTTGAAGGACAGCCTTGCTTTATGTCTATATACAACATATTGGAATGATTATGCAAGCCTATTTCTGAAGACAAATGCCTCTATACATGAGAATCTGCTCCAGTTCTGAAGGCTGTATTTGTAAGTATTATCTATCTTCCTGTAGAAAAGTACATAAAGCAAACTTTTAGAATTCAATACTTCTTCAGAATTATTCTGATCCATGAATCTTACTATTACCCTGACTTTTTCTCAACTTTCAATGCCTTTGTTCTGAGTTTTAAAGCGTAAAATAGTAATACAAAATAATTTGAATCCCACTTAATAATGAAGTTTATATTCATGATTATCACAATGAAATACAAATCTGCTTTAACTGATTTTAAATTGGTACTCTTACTTGGTGATTGGCTAGACATTTCCTTTCTTTGTTCCTAGATTAGAAAGGTGAACATGCATCACTGATAAAATTGTCCAAAAGACTGAAAAGAAGTACATAGAAATATATAATAGATAAGCAGACAAATATGTATGTGTATGTGTGTGTGTGTGTGTATATATATATATATATATATATATATATGTATGTATATATATATATATATATATATATATAAAGGTCACATGCTTATGAATTTTTATATGTGTAAATATATGTAGTAATATATATATAAATTCAAAGAATTTACATAGCATTAAAAATTCTACTCAAGAGACCAGCAGATGACATAGCAGTTATGTTGTTGGACTCCCACATGGCTGACTGCGGTTCAAGTCTGGGACCTGGCAGCTATTTGCCAGGCGTGTGCACATGTATGCCCAAGAACCTAAGAGGAGAATGGAGGAGAAAGAATTGTGGTGTGGCCATTCTATTTGAAGGGTGTTTTTTTTTTTTTTTTTTTTGGAGAGGTTTTCGCTATAGGGCGCATGCGCTCGCCAGACAGACAGAGAGAGACATAGAGACAGAAAGCGAGAAATCACCCTCCAGGGGGGATGGTCACACCGCAATCCCTTCTCTTCCATTCTCCTCTCGGGATCTTGGGCACGCACACACATGTGCCCGGCGAAGGATGATTTCTCACTTTCTGTCTCTTTGTCTCTCTGGTTAGCACACGCACCCTATAGCAAAAATCTCTAAAAAAAAATTTTCAACTCAAATCTTTCACTTTTCTCCATTTCAAGTAATTTGCTTATTATTTCATTTTGTTCTGTCCTTTGTTCTCTTTGCTTATCAACAGGTTCATCACAAGTGTTTTCTAAACTACTACATAACTAGAACAAGTGTGATGGTGAAGTAGGAAAGTAGGAAAAACTACCTAACCTTTTGAAAAGTATACAATATAATTGAGAAAACAAAATTTAAGCAAAGTATTGCTTATATGTATTGGTGCAAAAGTAATCATGATTTTACATGGGTGAAATTTGCCATTTGATATTGGATGCATTCTTAAATGTCATTTTGTTATACATCATTTTAATGTATACTTATTGATTTTTTTTCGCTAATGACTTAATACTTGCTATTTATTTTGTATGTATTTTAGACTATGGAAATGATGTTAGACAAAAAGCAAATTTAAACAATTTTTTTATTCAAGTTCAAAATGGGTTTTAAAGCAGGGGAAACAACTCACAACATTAACAATGCATTGGCCGAGGAAGTGCTAAACAATGTACATTGCAGTGGTGGTTCAAAGTAAACCAGTGCTCCTCAGAGGCAAGGGAAGTACCCAATAAAGTTGTTGATACTCAGAAAGCTACACTATACCTGAATTTTTTATTGTCATGTGCTTGCATCTACCAATTCAATAATAAATGCATTGCTAATGACTATATGTTAGCAGACACTGTGTTTTTCCGAAAATGGAAGCAATTAGATTCAAATAAAGGTTCAAAACTGTAAGTCAATATACAAAACTAAACACAATATCACTTGCCTCTGGTCTAGAGGTTGTTTATACTTCTTTAAATAAAGAGCTCAGAATAATTTGAAAGCATAGACACAAATGAAATATGTTTCAAGTATAATATTCTAGAAGAAATGAACACACTTCATTTTTCAATACAAAATAGTAAGCCAAACACTGACTACAGACACATTGCTATACATAAATATTGCATATTTATATTAACAAAGTGGAGAGACATAATACCAGGACAATTTATATGCATACTATTTTTACCAAACAATTTTTAAAAATTTGAATATATATGTTTCATAAATATTAATTGAAAAGAATTTATTAAAAACACTAAATATATGTAAGCAATTATATTCTTGCCTTTAAATAACATATGGAAAGTGTTATACATAACTTGCATTCAGTATTTACTCATGGATTTTAGGAATTGTGGCTTTTAGATGTACACAAAGCACAACA